>JAPDOI010000337.1:0-160000 GCA_029168955.1 Aplectana chamaeleonis
TTTAAGAGAGTCGCAGAGCATTGCAATACTTCCTTGTCGCTGCAGCGACAGGTTTCGCCAACTATCACTCATCGAGTCGGGACCAGCTCCGGAACTATGGCAGGGTCGGCCGCGAGAACAAATCGCATATTCCCGTCGCTGCGACGGGTCGCCGAGGTAGTATTAAGTGGCGTGACCCTGATATAGTCTGTCGCCGTTACGACAGACCTTCTTTCGCTGTTCACAGCACAGCGACAGGTTGTCGCTGCTCATTTTTTTTTCAGAAAAACTTGTTTTTTGTTTCCTCTAAGACTTTTTTGATATTCCTTATGAGGTAGCGGCAACAAATGATCAGTTTTGCTTGTAATCACTAAATTAGCATTTAATACGCCGCTTTCGCCAATTCTAGGCAATTTCCAGGTCGTTCAATGCCCTTTACTCATTTTTTCACATGAGCACTTTCCATTTGGCCTATCTAAGTTTTGACATATGTGGAAAGTCGATTAAGATCAGAGCACCGTACCAAAATCGGAACCTTTTTCTCTTAGTCTGGAATTAATATGTATGGCCTATCTCACCCGCTCAGCTGCTCGCTCCGCCCGGACTAATCTGAGCAAGCTAGGCCTTATTGCAGATTTCTGATTGGTACACTTCATAGTGACATTCATTTCTGCAGTAAAAAAGTGTTACTGATACAACATCATCCACTAAAACAGTATTAGGAACAAAATCGGTATCCATTAATTGGTCTGCAGATGCGCGTATGCAGAAACGTAGGTGGGCAAAAGCGCGTGATGCGCGTATGCAGAAACGTAGGTGGGCAAAAGCGCTTGGAAGTCTATACAGCGACGACAACTCCGTTGCCGTGTTCTTCGCCGGCGACCAGCTGTCGTTGAAGTATACCAATGCCCTAACTTCTCACCTGCCAAAAGGTCCGCTAACAATTTTCAACATTTCTTGCTGCAGCCTAGCCACACCTTCCAATTTCAGACCCAGTTCAGTGATTGTTCTCTAGTTCACAGCACCTATCACTGCAGCGATTCTTGCTGCGGACCACTCAAGGGGTCTGCATAGTTGACGGCGCGGTGTTGCTCGCAACGACTAGCAACGCTGGAGGAATGGAATATCCATGCAATACCTACCTAATCAGCTGATTGGCTGCTGCGTGACAGGGGCTGTCTACACACCGAGGCAGGAGTTGTCCCGCTTTTTGCGGCTCTAATTCCACTGACGACCACTTCGCTCGCGTTGAGGGATGTGGCGTTTCAGACTGCAAAAACAGGACAACTCCTCCCTCGGTGTGTGGACAGCCCCTGTCCCGGCTGCCGCGGCACTGGAAACTCGTCCAACGCGAGAAGCTTGCGAGGACGCAATTGCGAACAGGAATTAGACCCCCCCCCACAGTACGTTTGGCGACGGGGCTAACGACGCGGCGTGCTAGGAGGGGGCAGCGCAGCGTGTTTTGACACTGCAACGGCCTGCAACATTGCCCTTAACAAGTGGCAACCTATGCCGCGCCGATAATGTTTAAAAACATTGTTGCTGTCGTTTCAAAGCTGACGCTCGGCATCCAAACGTTGGTGTCTGGAATAGCGATATATAGCTCCATGAGGCCTAACGGCGCAAATACAAACCACATCAATCGATCTGACAGGTAACGGGTTCAGATAAGTTTTGACATAACGTCGGCATGGATCGTGAAGATACTTCGCGTTCACTGTTGACGGTTGGCGCAAACTCGGTGTCATATGCTATACCATAGGTGCACCGAGTTTGCGCCAACCTTCAACAGTTAACGCAAAGTCTCTTCACGATGTTATGCTCATCACTCATAGAATCGAAATGGATATGTTTGAACGTTGCGAGCGATACGGACCCCAAAGCTGTATACTGGGCACTACCGGTGTTTGCAACTCCGACCCCTTATCGATTACATTAAATTACGGCGGCGACGGACGCGGCGTATAAGGGGCCGTTTACACTTTCTTCACCAAGCGGTGCTTAGAAGTGCAAATCTATGAAGGGCCCGTCGTGCCTCCACCGCTGAGTGGCGCGGTACAGTGCATCTCTGTAATATTGATGCGGCACGATCGATATTACAGGATTGCACTTTGCAGCTCCGCTCTGCCGCTCGAGTGTAAACGAGTACAGTAATTAGGCCCACACTGCATCAACGAACACAAATGTACAGTGCAATGTACAATAAGCGGAGTTCGCAGTAAGATTTATATTTCTGCCCTTGATTGATTTCACTTCAGAAGAGAAAGATTCTGCTGCCTTCTGCTCATAGAGCCAGCTTGAAGGAAGTCTCTCCAGGTGCTGCGGTACACTCCCATCTCGGTACATTGATTCAAGGCTTTTTCGAAAGTGTTGGTGTCGACAAGCACGTATCTGGTGGCTATATTTTTACCAAGTTCCACCACGTAGTCGATTTCTGCCTTTTTACGTCCACTGGCGTCGTAGCCCTGAATGTTCGTAGATTTCCGAAAACAAGTAGGCTCTTGAACGAACAATTTAAATTGTAAAACATACAACGAGTTGCTTGATAACGGATGGGCTCTCGTTCTTTTTGTGAACGAAAATGTAGGACATCTCGAGCTTATACGACTTATCCTGAAAATGTCAATTGCGATGTTCGTGAGTGAAAATTTCGAAAACGGTTGCGGATGCTCACCAGTGCTTTGTTTCTGAAGGGATTCTGATTCTCTCTCACTCTTTCGTCTTGTTTGAATGCTTGTCGAATCTCCGACAGGGCTTTTTGGTAAGGATTCGGCAATGTCTGCCCTCGAGTGCTTTTGAAGGCATATGTACCGACCTGGGATCGGTAACAGTTCCTCGCCAAAACGGCAAGCACTGGCACAAAAAGAAGGATGAGGAAACGCATCTGCAAAGACACACATGACTGCATGAAATGACAGAAATACTCCTGCAGTAGAGAATATGAGAAATGGAATTGCGAGCTTGCCGAGATACTGATTTGATGAAGAGGAGAACCAATCAGCGTTTTATTAGTGCTCAAACGAGCTGATTAATTCCGCACTTTTATTTGTGCGCTGCACAGGAACGTGGTTCTCTTCGGCATATCTCATTCTTTGCCCGCATTCACCGTTTGCGGCATTCACCGCTTGCGCTGCTGATAAAAGTTTTAGGAAGCCGTTTACACATTGATTTTCTTCTGCAGTATTGACTTCATGGGAGGTCTGATGTGTAGTGTCGAAAGCGGTAAGATATGAACATCGCCCTGTGGTATGCTTTTATAGCTCTCGTGGCGAAGTTCATTCCTATCGGTATAGATCATGCCGCGCCGCGTGATTAATATTACAGAAATGCACTGTGCCGTGCCGCTCGGGGGCGCGGGTATAAGGGGTCGTTAATACTTCCGCCGCGGAAAGGCGCGGCGCGCCGCTCGAAAAATTGCGCCACTGGGATGTACATATAATCGGTCTGCGCCGAATGGACGCGGCGACGCGCATTTGCGTACCTGATAATGTATTCGGCGGAGGTTTGCGTATGCTCACGTTAATTTTGTTAGGTAAACATGAATTTCTCACTTTCCATCTTCGCTTCCACTCTTACTTATCTACGTTCCATGTCAAAATTTACCCCGAGAAAGCGCAATGGCCACTTCTTTGCCTCAAAATAGGGCTAAACACAGCCTGGAGTAGCTCTGACATAGCACGAGGCCGATTGTCGTGAGTGAATGTTCCTGCAAAAGAAACATCAATAACTTTATGTATCATAACACTACACTCGAAAGCAGATAGAGTCTTCGAAAAAAAATTATGTAGAAAAAAATTATGTCAAAAACAAAAAATAAAACTTCATTACCCCTACTTCAAACGACGCCCAGGACCTCGGAAGAACTTTTAGAGAGGAATCAGAGGAGCGAAAATTGAGATTGTTTATGAAATAACAACAAAAAAGCGAATGACGTTGATGCAGATCGCGCGCGGCCGCCGCGCCGCCTGCTCTTCTCGGGATTTCGACCAGAAAACTCTAAACGCCTCGCGTGGCCGAGAGGTGGCGTCGCTTGATCGATATGGCTGTTTTGCATCTCGCCGCGCCGCGGCGGAAGTATAATCGACCTTTAAACGACGCCTGAGGTGGTGTGGCAGCACCTGAACAACGGCGGCTCGCGGCTACGCTGGTGAAGCCTAAACACTGCGGCGGTGCGGTGCCGCGTGATCGATATGGTTGAATACCATATAGCCTCAACGTTGCGCGGCGGATGTATAAACGACCTCCAAAGATTGCCGCGGCTTGTGTGATAAGAAACATAGGATTCCAGGCGGTGGAGGAAAGAACGGACCTAAAGGCAATGAGAAGGGGAGACGGCGGAGTTTTCCAATATAAATCTAGCTGTATTACTTTTTTTTCCACTGGAATCTTCTTTAAAAAAGGTCAATGAGGTTCGTTTCATGTGCTGAGGAATTGAAGCTAGACCAACCACTATAGTATCTTTATCGTGACCAAATTAAGAGCAGGGTCCGCGATAAAAACGACTTTTGACCTCTCTTCATGAGAATGTACATAGATTTGGTCATCACAAAAGTAGGTGAAAAAACCGGAAATTCGCTGGAAAAACGCTTAAAAACAAAGTATTATCGGTGTTGGCCGGCTCCCTAATTAACGCGATTTTCATTAATGCTTGCTTACACGCCTTTTATTTTGCTGTTAAAGTGATCAGTGGTCTCTAGAAAAGTTCAGAAATTACGTAAGAAGCAAAAGAAACTTGTCAAAACGGACTTTACACAAATCTCGATAATTGGGGGCGGGAGGACATCAAGCGATAACTTGTCCCTGAGCGTTTTTATGAAATTTTATACTTGTTTTCACATTTGTGATTGCCAGATCTACCATTCCCAGCAGTAGTTGTCCGCAAGCATCAACCAACACTTCGTTGCAATGAGGATAGCAGTTGCACGAGAGGGTTGGCAGAGTTAAAGTTGCGGCGTTGCTCTCATGGACCAAGAAAGCTGCTGACGGTGGTATGCAGGGTCAAGCAATGTCAGAAATATCCCAAAGTGGGAGGTCGTCACCGATCTTAAAAAATTGGAGGGGGCTTGCACCGCCGGCCTTTTTTTGATTCGTTTTTTCTCGATTTCGAATCAGCTCCACCACAGAATGTTTCTCAACCAAAAACGAGTTGTTCAGACCTCTTTATCAACCGTTTGAGACCTAAAAGCTCGTGAAATTATGTCCGAATAGCGAAAGAAGGTTCTTGGATGCATTCTAGTGTCCTCCTATACTGTCGTTCTCGGGACCTAATTCTTGTCCGCATTCGCGGACTAAGGCTGTTGCATCATTCGAAACGTGATATTACTGCTTGGGCCACTTGGTGCCAGCACGATTCAGCTTTCTCCCTTCACGATGCGGTTTGATAATATAAATAAGTAAACTCGCTCATGTAGAGTGAGAAATAGAAGAATAAGCCCATTGGAAAACTGGTGTACAATCCCGTTTTTTTCCAAATGACCCTTTCAGCCTTGGTTTTCACTTCTAGAATGCGTCAGTCAAGTAAAAGATGTATCTACTGAATGGTTATCTAAAACTAGTTCAGCCGGATTTTATCTAAAAAAAAAATTTCCCTTGTTTTCTACCTCACCATGTATTCCCCCCCCTGCCACGAGCCCGAATGACAGAAAAATGATTTTTCTACGTGATTAGGCATGAAATCATCTAAGAATTATTTTAAAGGGGTTTCCACACTGTTTCAGCTTGCTCAGACTTGAATGTCAACAGCTGTTGACCTAAATGTTCGTCAAATTTGCGATTGTCCAAACAGCGGACAAATGGTTTTTGGGGGCCTTCTATGTAGTGTCCTGTACATGCGTTGCTCTCATGTGCCATAACTCAGCGGTTCGGTAGAATAGACCCAGCAAAAAAGTAAAAAAGAGCAAGCCACTCATGCAGAGTGAGAATTAGAAAAAAATTGCCCGTTGGGAACGAAGTGGTGTGAAATCAATCGTTTTCCCAAATGGTTTTTGCGACCTTAGTTTTGACTTCTGGGTGGCGGCAGTCGAGCAGAAGGTGCACTCACTGCATGGTTATCGAAAACTATATAAGCTGAAATTTTTCTTTATTTTTTCTCCTGAGATTTCTCACATCACTATGCTTCCACTTCATAACATGGTGAGTTAGAGAGCTTCAACTTTTTTTTCGAAAAAAATCCAGCTAATGTTGTTTTCGATAACCACGAAGTATGTAGACGAATCTCTTGCTCGACTGCAGCCTTTTGGGAGTGAAAATCAAGGCTGAAAAGCCCATTTGAAAAAAAAAACAGACTTTTCACACCACTTTTTCCAACGGTCCAATTTTTCTATTTCTCACTCTACATGAACAGCTTTGCTTTTTCTACTTCATTGCTGGGGCTATTTCGCCGTAATTATGACGGTGTGATTTGGGCCTCAAAAGGAGGCCTTGAAACGCCGTGTGATTTTTGCGGTAAAAGCCTCTAGATCAGTTTTCCAAGCTTTATCAGGTTGATTGGTGAGTAAACTACTCGATAAACTACTTCCAGCAGCCAAGCAGTGGACGATGAGTGGGTCATTGAGGCGCCGAAAAATCGGAAAACCGCTGTCTGGACTTCGGGTCCCGGAGAAAATAGTTTTCTTGGATCAAGCTGCCGTAGTGTATATTTTGAAGAAGGCCATCAAACAAAGCTGTCTACCGAGTCCCAGGTCGGTGCCACCATTTTAAGCCGCACGGCCAGTGCAGTGTGACCTACAACACCCGTTTTCGCTGAAAGATCGTGTGGAAGCATTATTTTGCAGAGACTTCACTCAAATTGCTTCACGGAAAGGGTTAAAGTCACAACCTCGATGGGAGGGGACCGCACCGATTCCTAGGCTGGAGGAAGTGCACCTTTCACGGACCGATCACACCGCTACGCCTTACACTGCTCCTTTATCCTCAAAGGCACAGTACACCCTCAGATATGAATTTTGAGATTTTCATGTAATTGTGTAGAAGACCCCTCTTGTATAACAGGTGCAATAAAATGCGAGATATCAATCCCTCCAAATAAGCGAGATATAAGCGACCATCACAGGCCCGACCCCCTTCGCTCGCCACCACAGGCCCGATCCCCTAACAGATTTTCGAACTCGACAGCGGCTCGATGGATGGATGAATTCCAATAATCTGTCGTTCTTCAGTCCATTGCTGGGCTATCTCCTTATCCTGGCTCGCTCTCGCGCAACGATTGCGAATGAAGAGAAATACAGGCCTGAGACAACTCGTCCACCAATTTTTCACTCTCAGAATCTAGGCATCTTTGAAGAACCATAACTCTGTTCAAAGGGGGTTCTGGACGATTTTAGAAATATCACTGTGATCAGCGTGTGACTCTCTCCAAGGTAAGCACAAAATCGGAAAATTAATTTTTTGGGTGTCCTGTGCCTTCAAGAAGTTCTTTAAAAACTGTTTTATTCACTAGGAATGCTAGCATATTACATTTTTGGGATCTGTGGAACCACCGTGGTGGCCCACTAAAACATTGAAAAGTATTTAAAGAAAAGAAATTCGCAGTCGAATGGGTGGGAGCATTCGTAATGGTAGAACAACGGGTGCGGCAGCATCGCTTCAACTCTGCGAGAAAGGCCGCATCAGAATTCGGCCACATCTCGAAGCTCTCACTGAGCGACGTGCCGCCGCTCGTCGCAACTGTGCTGACCCCTGTTGATATACTTCTGCGACGCTAGGTCGCTGCTTTTGAACACAGCGACAACCAGTCGCAGAACTTGATTACTTTAACCTTTTGCTGTCAAAACGTGCTGCTCAGCGATAGGCACAATTGCAGCCCTCCGCGAAAAGCCTCCATACCGAACACGTGGCTACTGTTCCTACGACGGTCAGTGCCGTTGCTATGATGCTTGTCCAGGCGTGAATTGTGCTGAATGGCATGCCCTCTTCATATGGCGCAATTGTCTCACTGAGATATTCAAACAACGTCCCATCCATTTCTCGACTAACAACAACTTGTAAGATCACTCCAATTGCAATCTTGCTGATTTTCATTTGGTTTTCATTTTGAGCACTACTTGGTTCTGGAATCAAAAAATCAAGTTCCTCTGGTTACTGTCTCAAAGATTTTCAGCCATTGGGAACGCTTTTGGGTCATTTTATGTGCGACATGCGCTTTGCTGAAACCGCAATGGGCCCGAGGCTTCTCCCTCTCTGTGCACTAGATCATCAAGCCGAAAAAAGTGCTCAATGTTTAGCTATGTGTTCTGGAGTTGGCACGATCGACATTATCAAATGCTCTAACGCAGGGGTAGGGCTATTTGCAACTCCTAACAACTGGCATTGTTCGCGCTCGGTCGAAACAAAAACTGTGGAAATGGGATAGAAGATATTTTTAGACTTTCCTCGCAGCGTGATGAGATCCTGTGAGTATCGCTTGGCATAGTGCCACGCTTTGCCTTACATCCGACGTATTAGGGGGGGGGGGACGGGAAGTAATGTCGTTTCTGCGCATGTCAGTACTTGATTGTCATTTATCAGCTCATTGTTCGGTTCATAGGCGAATGTCAATGACATTGTGAAGCTATAGTGACTTTCTTACTTATAGGCAATTAAATTACAATTTTCTTGTAATTTTGGGTAGAATGACCAGCCAAATACCGGAAGAGATACACATCCGGCATCCCAGTTTTTCTTTGTTTCGCAACGGAAGTAACGCAACAGTTGCTACCAAAACATTTGCGATATCTATCCAAATAAATGCATTGGACATTCGTAAATGTCAAAGGTGGTTTTTCACGCTCATATAAGTTATTTTCGATCTTTCCGGAGAGACCGTCGACGTTGGACAACGAATTGTTAAAAAAAATGGAAGCTAGTCCGTGTCAGACGATCGAGGAATCTTCAAAGTCTTAGCCAGCCTTGGTCGACCATCCTAAAACATTTGAAGCAGATTGGGGAAGTAAGCAGAGCCGTATGTGTTTGCATTTGGCATAAGAAAACGACAATATTTCCCGCTTTCACTAATATCTTGTAACGCCGCTAAGCGACCAGTCACAATATATAGTGGGTCTCCCTAGCGTCGATCGGCGTTCAGTATAGGGGTCTGCAGAGTTGCACCAACCGGCAACTGGTCGCTGAGCGTCAGCCTCGACGCGGCGACAAAAATGTTAACAAACATTATCGTCGCCACGTCGGTTGCCGCTCGCTGGCAGTGACGTAGGGTCAAAACACTCTGCGGTGACCCCTGGTCGCCCTTTACGCCGCGTCCGTCGCCCTCGTCGCCGAATGGAATCGATATTGCATCATCCAGCTCTGTTCGTCGCTGGGAGCAACGCCGCGACTTCAACTCTGCAGACCCCTTATCTGCGAGCAGCAGAAGCGGGTGCCCTGCTAAATTTGAAGAAAACTTGCGGCGCGGCGATCACCGCGTGAGAGATGAAGGCAAACATCGCTTACCGCCCGTGCAGGATACGTATACATTTTCCATTTTTCGATGCGTGTCAGTGCAAGCGACCACACACAGATCTTAGCTGTGACCGTGACCATATAAAAACCGCAAGAACCGCTGTGTGATGCTATTTTAATTCAGAGTGTGAAGTGTTATCACATCACGCATCCCCTTGTCTATGTACGTCGTGAAAGGAAGAACGTTGGTACACGGAAATGACGTACTAATAATATCCGTTATTTACACTCTCGTCTTGACAGGCGATACTGTAGACCCCTGATAGGTTGTCGACCAGCGAACGAATTCCAACCTATTTTTAAGCAAATGTGGCGCCAGTCCATCGCTGAGCAGCCATGACGGCTTCCGGTGCCGTTGATTTCGTCAGCAAATTTCCAGAGAGAGGGTTGCAGAAGTGTACTTTCCTGCTGCATAATCTGAATCAGAGCATTTGAAATGTAACGAAGCCCTATTGAGACTGTTCGTGAGAGGAATACAGATGAATTGATAATTATTTAGGTGACAGATTACGCGTCACCGGAAAGCGTCTAGTTTCTAACACGATTTTCTTGTCTGGAGTGTTCTATAATCCAATTATGTACCATTGACAGAGCGTCGTCTGTGGGTCAAAAACGAGACTTAATTCAATAGTTGCCGGGAAGTTGTGCGTGGTGAACAGGTTCTAGTGAAATTGTTTTTTGAAACATGAGTCGATGACTTGCTTGGGGCAGATCTGTTAAAGGCAGAGTTAGCGATGAAATCATATTCGATTTCGACTCAAAAATTGGGTTGTTTAGTTGTGAGTCAACGAATAATGAAGAAACAGCGAAGAAAAGCGCTCAGAATATGCTGGAATAGTGGTTTCTGACGTACGTACAGGTTAAGAGCGCGGACGAGCGCTAGTTTTCGCAAGGGCGCGCGCTAATGGCGAAATGTGCGCCAATCGATCAGACTGGACGTGGCGGAGTTGCTTGGCAATTCGCCATCGAGCGGGCTAAGCAGGCGTAGTGGGCTAACAAAATCTTCACTTCACGACCGTTGCTGTCGATTTCTGGCCCGTTTTCGCTGCTTTCTTCTACCCTGCCCCTTCAGCATCTGCCAGCGTAGTGTTTCACACTAACAACTCAAAACCAAGATTTGTCGTGAACACAGCCTTCAAAGAATATGTCCTGGGCTTGAAGTTAGTGTTTACGATGGAAAAAAGTTTGTTCGGAAACAGCTAAAGTACTGCGAAGGTTCCGCGGCGACAAATCCGCTAAGATTAGAGTTATTAAGACATAAAGATTCCAATCCGTGTATACGTGCTTTGCGCCGACCATAGAAAGCGGAATTTGCCGCTGTGACAAAAGTGTTGGGGTCAACTAATTGTGAAAAATGGAGCTCGAGAAAGGCCAAGTTGACGATCAGAAATCAATTATTGATGATCAGTTTCGAGCCACTTGATGACACCCGATACAACAAAACATCACTGGAGTCATGCGCAAGCAGAAAATTGGTCGATTTTAGGTTGCTCTTTTGACTTCAAATGGGGCTTCTGTCATGGTTTTTTCGTAGAGATCGTATTATAGCAAACCAAAGAAAGACTCAACTAAGAAAAGCTCAACAGTCCTATTTCATCGCAAACACTGCCGTCAAAGGATTGTCAGAGCATTAACATCCGCACTTAACTAAGCATTGCGAAAGTAGCCACAGGACAGCAAGGTGAAGGTGTATAGCGTAGGAAAGTCAATTTCCCCTCCAAGGGGTCGTCAACGCAAAAAATGCTTCAGCTTTTTCTCTTCGAGGCCTCTGTTGCGTATCTATGGTATGAAAAGATTTGAAAATAGCTCCGTGGTCTGATTTGACGTTCTCAATCAGCTTCATAAGACGAGGAAGAGAAAAACCATGACACCGCCAACTCACCATATGCTGTTCAATGGCGGTGAGCGTATCGCAATAAGGGGCGGTAGAAAGCGATAAAGGCCAGACGCGCACCATCGAGCATTAGGGGATCGTGAGCGCACCTCACGCTGTCACAGCTGGTGAGTGGACTATGGATTAGGCTTATGCGCAACTGTAGTGCGCAGAATCATTCAATTTCCTTCAAAACTTAAGCCTGCCTGGGTACATAAGCCGCCTCACTCTACTGAGCAGCGCGTGGCAACTGCCCTTAGGTTTTTTTAAAAAGAAAAATTGGGTGCTTTTCGCCGAATCGGCCTAATTCTTATTCGTATTTCACGGGTTTGCCACTGTTATGGCATGCTCTTAGCGCGATAACCTTCTTCCTCCTTCCTTTTCTACACACTTTAGCATACTTTTTGAATGTTCAAACGATCTCTTGACCTTTTGTGTCACGTGGAGCCCCGAACACAACACTGAATCCACTGCAGTTCTGGAACGCCTCCATTCAGAACTAGCGGTCCCGCACCTTTCCTCACTGACCAATAAGAACTTTTGCGAGCCTAATGGCACAGTTGAGGCGGAAAAGATGTTGTCCTCAGCTAGTCTGATTTTGAGTTACTACAGAAAGGCCTTGACGGCAGAAAAATTCGAAATGTTACTTTTTCTCAAAATCAACGTCCTGCTGATTGGGTTCAGCCGTTGAGCTCAGTTTATGATGTAAAACTCACTCATTATTTGCACTATCCTCATGCACTATTGAAAATGATACATAAATAATTTTGGTCATTTGTGCTATCGTATGGGATATGTACCAAAATAGAAATCAGAATTTTTACCGAACTTTCCGTTTTTACCGTATTTACCAAGAAAAAATTTCGCTAAAAACTTTCGGTGAAAAATTTACCGAAAATAATTTCCCGCACACCCCTGTTCTGAGAGAACAGGCTGCAATCGCCCCGCGATCGTACCGCAATCGTGCCTCAGTGGTCCCGGCCGACACGATTGCGGTACGACTGCGGGGCGATTGCGGGCAGCCACGACCTTGCCGCAATAGCCAGGCAATCGTACCGCAACTGCGCTTTCGTCTCAGCTTTAGCGCTCCTGCTGAGCCTATAATTTTGTTTCCAAGCCATTTCTGCTATCACCAAAACATTATTAGCCACGTCTTCTTGATTCTTACACAGTCTCTACTGAATAAAGTATCTTCCCGTGGCCCATAGATCCGATTCACTTTCAGGAGCATTATCCACACACTGAACGCCGAAGAAACGGCTGCCTAAATCACGAATACGTGCTATGTAGTTACGTTGGCAAGCACAGCTACATGGTATTAGATGCAGCTATCTGCCCCTGCATATCTCTTTCCCGATGATTTTGTTGCTATTTTGAAAGTCTATTTACCTTTGGTTTGGAACGATTACACTCAATTTTTTTTGCTACAGTAGAATTAATATTTTTTTATTGCTTCCACAGAGTAATTCAGGTCTATCCGAATGAGACTGCTCGCCCACGCGGCCGGTGGGCGTGTTGAACGGCCGCCGCGAAGGTTTTTTAGATTCGTGAATTGTTTATCACGAATATCAGACGAATTGGGAACAATATTCCAGTTAGCTGTATCTCAGTCTTCGGTCAGCTCGTCTGAAAAAATTAGATCTAATTAGACAAAAAAAGAAAAAAAAATTATGCGCCGAGAAGGGCGCCTAAATCCAACTTTCTTTCTGATGAAGTTCGACAACTTCCAGAGAGGACTAGAAGAATCGCCGATTCACTCTTCCGTGTCTGCGTGCGTCGAAGTTGCACATTCAGGT
Organism: Aplectana chamaeleonis; assembly: GCA_029168955.1. Lineage (NCBI taxonomy): Eukaryota > Metazoa > Nematoda > Chromadorea > Rhabditida > Cosmocercidae > Aplectana > Aplectana chamaeleonis. The sequence goes on from JAPDOI010000337.1 coordinate 13,081, forward strand.
AAGGCAGAGTGAGCGTACACGTCAGCAAGTCTGCGATTCGCTTGCTCCTTGGGTAAAAAGGCAGTTGGCCGAAAAGGTCCGTTTGTAGTCCTGATTTCGGTTCAGTGGGGAATTTCGGAAGCAAATCCGATAGGTTGGCCAGTTCTATTCACCTGCAATAACACTCCTGATCTGCATTCCAACACGCTATAACAAAGACAGTTTACAAGATCAACTGGCAGGCACTAGCAGCTCGGTTGGGAGTATCCCAAATCAAAAACAGGATGCGACAGAGGAGCTTTGAGCTGCCGTGTTCTTCTCTGTAGAGAACTTGAAAATAAAATTTCCTATCATTTTGATACGCGGTGTAAAACGTGAAAATACTCTAGAAAAGCTGTTATAAGCTTAAGCTGGCTCAAAGGCAGTGTTCACGATAATCTTCAATTTTGAGATTATCCGCAAAATCGATTGATTGACCCCTGAGTAGAACGAAAACGTCGGAGAAACTGAGAAAAACGGACCAGAAGGGCACGAAATCTTTTACTCTCACCCCGCCACTTTACTCTCACGAGAACTGTTCGTTGTGGCGACGAAAAATTTTGTGGACCCGTCCTTTGCCGCTTTTTGCTTTCTGTTGCTCCGTCTCTTCCTTCGGACCCTAACTAATACTATTTTGCATAAAACATTTTTCCAATTTTGATTAGCCCCGTTTTTTACCGGTGACAACTACCATGAGCATTTTCATCCAATCGGACAACTAGTCCACGCCAGAGAATCGTGTCACTGAAATACGACGTTCTAGTGAATTTCTCACCGTTTCCCCGTAATTTTAGTAACACTTGGAAGCCAACGCTCTGTTTTATGAGCAAAACTCGTAAATAAAAATCATCGTGAACACTGCCATTAATGGATGTGCACTGTCATTATCGGAGCGAAATTTCGGTCCGCAGTTGCGAACAACCGCTGCTGCATCACACAACACAATGATAGCCGTGGGGAACAACGTGGTGTCGGCACGAGTAACCTTTGCCCAGTATGACCATCAATGTGTTCAGTGATGCAGCAGTGGTTGTCTGTAACTGCGGACCGGGATTCCTCTTCGATAACGAAAGTACATGGGTTATCTTGACCACAGTGGTGATCAGGAAATAGATTCATCTCGTTGACAAATTTGGGGGAGGGAGGTGTCCTATCATTTTTTACGCAATGTAAAACCATTACCGGCCGCTCTCATCCATGTTTCTCGCCTTACCCTTCATCAGACAACACAGCGTACCTACTCATCAGGCGTATTGATTCGGGAAGCAGAGTATATTCGCTTTCTGAGGATCAAAACAGCCTTGATCTTCCGCGGCGCATATCTCAAATAATTGTAAAGTAGTACGTCGGCACAGTAGAGGTTGCATTTTAGGACAAACATCTGATACAATCCCAGCAGCTGCTGCTAACAGCAGCATGTGCTGCCAATGCATGCTGGGGTTCAATTCCTCGTTATCCGCGGCCGGTTTTGCAAACGGAGGAGAAATTTGAACTACCACCCTCTTTGGCGGTGTTGGGTATAATCCTCGCCTCGGTCCGCAACAGGTATATCATCTACGCCGGGTTGGTGGTCGTGAAGTTTCCCGACCGCGAGAGAGGCGATGAAACTGGGGATGAGCGGAGCGCGTGACTGAACGGAACACGGAGTTCTCCCCGCCTTTGTTGCTGGTGGAATACATCAGACCATCAGCCTCTTCGCCGCGGTCTACGAGAGGTGGCTTCCCTTGCCATGGGCCATGGGGACGATCCTCTCAGCGTCCGAATAGGCGTCCAGAAAGTTATGCAAGGTTGCCTTCTCGGATTGGCCTCAAACGGCCGATTGCCGCTTCAGTGAGACTGGCCGCCTTATATACCCGTCGTAGAAGAGGATGCTGCAATTTTCACTTGTATCAGGCAAATCAATGGAGGGGAGTGTCAGGGAGTGCCAGCAGACACTAAAAAAAGGGACACTATGCATGCCAGGGTAGACAAATAGGTTGAATTCGACAACAATCAGCAGGAGATGCTGCTGTTAGCAGTAGCTACAGCAAGGGTGTTCCTAATCTCGATGTATGCGGGTTCAACCCCTATTGTGCCGACGTATTACCGCACGACTGTGTGGGTATGGCGAAGCTTTCTGAATAGCTATTATCGTAGGAAAACCATCTGCACTTCTCGATAGAGACATGCAGGGCGTAAAACTTCCCACTATGCCCACAAGGAGATTGATTCTCATCATTAGGAGTAGGAAATTGCCAATAGTATTAAATCGTGTCCACGATTAATTTCGTCCTCGGTTTTTGGCCGGAAATCGGAAGTTCAGGGTCTCATTAGAGCACTGAGGTCGAAAGAACGAACGAAAACGAGAGCGAAAGAGCTCTATACGGCTCCGAAGTCCGCTCGCGCTAGCCCTTCCGCTCGCAGTCGAGTTTTCCGAGGAACAGTTTGTTTAGCTTCCACATTAGCATTGGAGCGCGAGCGCGGCTGAGTTTTAGCATTGGGGCGCATTTGCGCACGCTGTCTACTTCTGACCCATGCCCGCGCAACTGGTCCAACGTTGAGATGTGGCTTTCAAGAACAACAGCTGGTTTTGAATGTTTTGGAGCGTTTTTCATAATTCTTTCTTCACTAATGAAACAGTCAGACTCTAAACCTTTGATTTCTGGTGGGAACTCGCAAACGATTTCTATCGTGGACACTGCCTTTAGAGCATCGTTCGAGCTGAAAATCAATTTCCATTTTTTGGGCTAAATTTCATGGATGAGTCCGGTAGACCAAACCGGTGAGTTTTGCCGCTTCAAAAACCTTGGGTTATGAGGTTGGAAGAGGTTGAAGATGAGGATCCGCCACCAGTTCTCATCAGTCATCTAGCACTTTTTCATAGGATGTAGATCCGACCGGCAAACAACATGAAAAACAGTTACGGCACAAACTCCACATGTAGACAAACTTCGAAATTAACAGTGACTAGGCCCCCAAATGCAGGAAAACTTCAAAAACGATTTTGGCGCAAAATTCAAATTCGTATTTGCAATGTGTTCCGAATGAATTTTCTTTACAAATGGAAGATTTTCATGGGCGCGTTCGACATTTTCGTTCACTAGAGAGGCCAAGCTACACAAATGAAAAAGTAATATACGGTTTCCTGCGCGTACGATGTCTTCAAGGAGTTATCGAGAATCTCAGAGAACTTCCCCGAAAACAATTGTGAAATTCGAATAAATCAAGCCGAGAAATTAGGATGGAACTAGTGTATCCTCATGTACACGAAGTATCTGGCACGCCGCAACTCACGTCGACAGGTACGCCACGAAGCACTGTGGATGTATGCGCAGATGTTCAAAAAAACTACAATAATATTTTCGTCAACCTAACGCATGTGATTCTTGTGAAAACTGGGAGAGCTCATGTTGCAAAAGAAGGGTGTACCCATAAGAAACGGGTGGATAAATGTCCTACATTTCCAGTCAAAATTTAATTTGTGTAATTTGTGGGTGCGCGCCCGCAGCACGCAAAACACCCGAATGGTTGAGCCACCTTCTTTACCAAGCTAATCTGATCAGTTTTAAGACCGTTCAATTATTTTTTTTTCATGCTTCCCATCTATTTCCTCCCATGTCAGAATGTTATAATTCATGGTAGGTAATACAGCTTACCTCCGGTTTCTCAAGCCGGTCCGCGTGGTCTAGGTAAGCTGCAAATTAGTGCTCCATGCCATTGCTCACCCGCGTGCATACGCGTCGCGGTCCGGTGAGTGTCGCGCCCGCAGCGATCGCTGGAGGCACACCACTGTTTAGAAGTCTTCAGCTCTCCATACGAGTAAATAGGTATCGATTATGACAAGAAATAAACGCAGGAAAGCTAATAACGCTCCATGACGTCCCTGTTTATTGGATTTCACCTGAAAGCGGGGATGACGCGTCTCCGCCCATCACGTCGCGCGCGACGCTCACCGAACGGGTGAGCAATGTTCGCCTCCCGCAAATGGGTAGAGGAAAAGAGAAATATCGTACTCATATAGCAGAATCCTAACATGCTCTACCGCTCCGCCGCCCACGTGGACCACATTGGCGGCCTTAAACAATTGGAGAAAGGCTATATACATGTATGTTTAGTTTGTGTACCGTTTTTATTTTAGGGATGGTTGGGATCATCGGAAAAGGTGTCTTCTTCGTAGCTCCCTTCTGATTTAGTTTTTTTTTTAACTTTCCCTCATTACACAGGCGGTGAAAAAAATTTTCTTTCGAAATTTTCCGCAGTTCCTTCACGTGTTGGTGCCGAGCTGAAGTTAGAGACAGCAAGAGAGCATATGGCAGAAAGAGGGAGCAGTATCGTGCGCAAACGTAGCTCTTCAAGTGGTGCGAACCTTAATATTTTACAGAGGATATGATTTCTGTTGAGTGCACTCAACTTGTTCAGCACGTGTATCTACGGATAGGCGTTTATGGTGTTTTTTTAAAGGTAGCAGTCTGGATGCATTGTTTCACTTGCCCTGAACAAAAAACTGAGGCATGGCTTTTGCTTGAAAAAAGTCAATAAAGATGTCAAAGACCAGTAACAGCATTCATAAAGCTGGCATAAGTGAAAAAAAAAACAAATTGAAGCAGAAGAGAAAATGAAGCGAGTACTTGCATTGGTCGACGACTTCTGCCAAAGCCACAATATCTGGGAACAAGCTATCCTATACACCAACACCAACAATATTCTAAAATATCCTCTGTTCCGGAGTGTAATCTATATTCGTTTATCGCGAGCGTGTGCGCGCGTGTGCTGCGTCTCCTTCTTCCCTACACTTTCTCGCCCCCTCAGCCGTCGTTCCGCACAAACGCGCAGAGGAACAGAGTAAATTTGACTACGAACCAGAGGATAGTTGCAGACAAGCGAAAAGCAAATTCATACAAAAGAGAAAACTTTCCCGAATATCGAGACGAGGTATGGGCCATAAGGAAGCTAAATTCTCGTGGTTCCTACGTGTGCGGATGCAGAGCTGAGGTTACAGACAGTGAGAATACGGAGGGCAGACGCAGGCAGCAGTACCGCGCGCGCCGCAAGCACCAGAGATCATGGGAATTTTGATTTTTTGCAGAGGATAGTTCGTCCGTCCGTTCGCGTCGGAAGTTGGGAACGTGCGTCCGCATATTTTTGCCTGGAATTTTTCTTGTTCAAACAATCCATTCCAAGAAGTTGCAAACATCCCACACAAATTAAGGCAGTCTCGAATAGTTCCTTCAGTTTTTTGACCTCTCATGACGCTACCTCAGTGCATGCAATCTCCTACCCAGCAAACGAGCTGAGTCCTTGACAGCCAGATGCAATTATCCCTATCAAGTTGGCTTCCGAAAAGTACAGCTCTTACCACTAAGCCAGAAGCATGCGGAAGTAGGCGAGCTGAGCGGAGACCTTCCGACAAGCAGTTAGCGGTGTCTGAACAACAAATTCCGTTGTTGGCACATGATAGAACCTATAATTTTCTTTAGCTTTCCATATTTCAAAAGTCGCACACAAAGGGCTTCCCCATGCGGTGAAAGTCTCAGCATCATCGCCCGCTATCACTACATTTCTCTTCTGTTTTTATGGCCTCGAGGCTATTGATTCCGGCCTGCAAAGCGTTTTTAAACCCATAACTCTTCACAAGATTCTTCTAGCTCCAACCCTTTGGGAGCAGTGTCTTTTTGTCACATGGTGCAGGACAGACACGTTCATTGCTCAACGATTAATTCTATATTTAGTAATGGAATGTGTGAAGTATCGTTATGTGGTGATTGAATCGGTCGTGTCGATGTCGACGGCGGATGTGTCGAAAAGTGTAAAGCGTCGCCTTCCCTTTGCCTTCTTCGTCCTATACGGTAAATGGTAAGATGGAAAACGAGGCTGACTCCGCCCCACTCGATTGTCCATCAACGCTATCGCTGCTTTGCTTCGACTGCTGCTGTTTCTGCTGCTACTGCTTCAGAATTCTGAAGGCCGAAGACGATGAGCGTCATCGACACTGAGCCGACCTTTGATTCGGCTAAGATAAAGTGAGCAAATGGCAAAAACAGTTTCCACTATTATTTGCCACATATGTTTTCCTTGCTTTCCGATTTTAATACCTCAATATTTTCTGAGGACTACTTTTATCTATTTGTTGCCAAGATTTTTCGACCATTTGTTTCGTGCTTTTTTCAGATAGAAGGTTTCCCCATGAGTTTCTTTCTCCTACTATATCACCGACAGAAGAATTTGATTTTCTCGTTGAGGTATCAAGAAAACAAAAAAAACAACACTGTCAGTGCACGATTTGGTAAATAGGATAGAGTGTCAAAAACAACCTCAATTGTAAAAATCCGCTCACCCGAAGGGATTATCCGCAATCGCACACTCATTATGTACGTACACCCACCCGAATGCGATAGATTTTAGCCCCTAAAATCTTAATAGGATTCCAGTTTAATGGGCGGCACTTACATGGTACAAGGACAAAGGCAAAAAATGGTTATTTAATAACTCTGGCATAACCCGTGTCATTGGACGAATATGCCGTAGTCAGTCCTGGCCAGCCACTAAGAAATGAAAAACCGCCGCGATAGTGCCCACAGGCGCCGAAGCGACACTATCCCGGAGCTGCCGAGGCAGTGAGCAACACTTAGGGATGAATATTGATTGCATTGGGCGCCGACTTCGACCATTGCAGCGTGTTAAGCACCGAGAAGGGACCGCGGAGTGTTTTGAGAAAAGGCCGACCCCGTGTCACTTTCAGAGACCGGACAGCGACGCCGAGACGATAATATTTCAAATTATATCGCTCGAGCCGCGAAGCGGCTGGAGAGGATTGGTTTTGCCTAGGCCTTGTGATCACTTACAAATTTATAAAACAGTTTATAGAATCTTTGAAACAAAATTTCTGAAGTTTTCCTTCTGGATATAAGTGAAGTTGTCCAAAAGATTGGTCTTCGCGTTATGTTAAGAAGTCTGCAGAGTTCCAGGGGCGGTCACCGAGCGCCTGTCTTGAAGCGGCGACAAAAATGTTTTCAAACTTTATCGTCGCGACGTCGATTGCCACTCGCTGACAATAGGGGTCCGCAGAGTTGAAGTCGCGGCGTTGCTAGCAGCGACGAACAGCACTGGGCGATGTAGTATGGATTACATTCGGCGACGATGGGGACCGACGCGGCGTGAAGGGCGACGAGGGGCACCGCAGGGTGTATTGACGCCGCGACGGCCCTACATCACTGCCAGCGAGCGGCAACCGACGCCGCGACGATAATGTTTCGAAACATTTTTGTCGCCGCGTCGAGGCTGACGCTCGGCGACCACTCGTCGGTCTCTGTAATTCTGCAGAACCCCCTAATGACGCAGGGCAGTCGCGGCATCGAAGCACACTGTGGTGCACCCTCGTCGTCCTTGACGGCACGTCGGTCGCCCCCATCGCCGATTGTGATCGATATTGCATCACCCAGTGCTGTTCGTCGCTGCGAGATTTGCTGCGACTCGAACTCTGTAGACCCCTTAGGTTCATGCATTGTCATTGCGGCTTTTTCCAAAACGTTGGGTTTTTATTCTTTCATCGATGTTCTATTGCTAAAGCGTTATATGACATTCGAAAGCGCATTTCTGTATACTTCGAATGCTTTCGCAGATTCCCGTGAAATCTAGTCAAATTCGAATTTAGTATTAAAATTCGGAGAGCTGTCTCAGCACTTTCTATGAGTACTCGATCTACTGGTCACTGCATAATCATTGCGGCTTTTTAAACCTAGATTATTCAGGAGGAACTGTGAAATAAGAACGAAAATTCGCCTAAATTGTCTTTCCGGAGCGTAGTCATCATCCACTTCAAGAACTTCCTCCTATGTGCTATCCTGCTGTCAAAGAAAACCATGAGTTGCCCCCACATCCACCATATTCACCAACCGAAGCCACCACAGACTCTCCTCCCTCCACTCACAAGTTGGCTGAAAAACTGGTTAACGAAGGAGACTCACAAAGATTCAAATGACCCAGTGACCGTTGTGGAAGCGAAGACCGCAACCAAGGACCGCTTCTTTTTCGGGATCACCCAGGCAAGTGGGAAGCATTTCCCAAAGTGGATGGTGACTACGCTCCGGAATGATATTTCAAAGGAAGCGTTGACGATGATCATTATCGGTGACTTTTCACACTAAAATGATATGCGAAGGGAAACCTCGGCTCCCTGTCTCGAAGGAATGGCCACCAAAACAGCGATTTGGATCCTTATCGTCTCACGCTTAGTGCATACTTACCGCAACGCGCTGCAGTGACAGTGCATATCAGCAATACCGACTTTCGGCCGATTTCTATGACAAACACTACGTCGCGTCGCCCGTCGCGCGAATTATGCACTAGGCCTGACACTTCTTCATGGTCCGGATCAGAAATTAATTGGGGTCCGATAGGTGAAGGTTGTTTAGCATACCTGAGTGAGGAATGGTGAAGGTTTCCTAGAGACTTGCAACTTCAAAATTTGACGTTTTCTTAATCCTCTTTTTTGCGTTCAATATTTTTTTTCATTATTAATTTTTAAACATTTTTTTTCGTTAGATGAACTCCTTTAGAAATTCACTATTCTTAATGAAATGATCTGCCTTGGTCATGGAAAAAATTCCTTTAAGCTGCCTTGGAGTGAAAATTTTCAGAAAATTTTTCGAAGCGAATTTTGAAATACTACCTGTTCTTCGCTTATAGCATTTTTGCCCTTTAAAGGCAGTGTTCACGATAAAAAATGTGTTTCAGTTTCCACTAGGAATGGGTAGTGGAGGAGCACACTGTAACTTTGACGTCGAAAGAACGCATGAAAACGAGCCGGGAAGAGCCCCAGAAGAGCCCGAAGTTGCCACTTTGGCAAACCCCAAAAGCCCAACACACGCCCACCCACGTGAACAAACGGAAACTCCAGATCCTGGGATGAGCTATGGTTTCCGAACCATAGCCCAATCTTCCCTTCATTCTCAACTTCTCTCTTTACTCAGGTCAGCTCGCATGCATCGGCTGCAAAAGACGGAAGTTACAAGCCTCGGACAACTCGTCCACTATGCTTCCGCAGCTCAATTTTTCAGGGACCATCACTCCGTTCCTAGAAGGTTCTGTACTATTCAAGAGACATCATTGGAATCAGTATGGGGCCGTCTTCCAGATAAGCGCAAAAACAGGAGAACGATTTCTATCGTGAACACTGCCTTTAAGATGGATCTTAGGACGGAGCTGTTTCCAAAATCTTCATTAACTTTTGCGTCGAATAATGTTTTCAATTTAAAAAAATACATTTCAAATCTTTCAGCCGATTTCAAATTATGAAATAATGTTTCTTTCACCAAAGGCAATCAGTTTTTCGTCCATCACTTTTTTACCCTAGAAGATGGTGAAGGTTGTTTTCGGGATCCCCATAAAATACATGAATAGCGTTTTCAGTTTCGAAAAACACGTTTCCCTTCTTCCAGCCGATTTCAGTTTATAAAGTGCATTATTTCTGACTGAAATAATCGGTTTTCGTCCATAACTTTTTTGTGCTTGGGGATAGACCTTCGTTTAAGGTTGTTTTCGGGATCCCCATAGAATTCTACGTCGACTAGTGTTTCCAGTTTAGAAAAGTATTTTGTCGATCCTTCAGCCTAATTCATTTTACGAAACACCGGTTTTTCGCCTATACCTCTTTAACCGTTTAAGATGGCCCCCATAAGCCAGCCAGGTCGGTGGCCGAGCTCCATAGTTATCTCCATAGGGTACTCTCGCCTCTATGGATTAAATGCGAGACGCAGTGTTCTGCTGGAGCCAACAACGGGGCTCGGCTCCACCGACTTGGCTGGCTTATGGAGCAAGCAAAGTTAGGAACCCGACATAACATTCGACGCAGAATTTTACGTGGATTTCAAAAACAGCCTTCGCCAGGATCCTGTCTTCAACGGTGAACGAGTTATAGGCTAAAAACTGGTGTTCCGTAAAATGAATTAGGCTGAGGAATCGAGAAAAGATTTTTCCAAACCGGGAACAGTAGCAGAGAATTCTATGGGGATTCCGAAAACAGCTTTCATCAGAGGTCTATCCCCAAGCACAAAAGAGTTATGGACGAAGAATTGATAATTTCAGGCGAAAATAATGCACTTTATAAACAGAAGTCGGCTGGAAGGGGGAGAACGTATTTTTCGAAACTGAAAACGCCATTCGATGTAGAATTTAATGTGGATTTCGAGCCAACCTTTACTGAATGTCTATCTTTGAGCACAAAAAAAGTTATGGACGAAAAACCGACAGTGGCACCCACCCAATCTTGAAAATGACTTGCATGAGTGTTGGGTCACTTTCATTATTTTTCGGGGCGTTTCACCGGTTGTCCTAATGGGGAAGGTTCCCCCTTCACCTGCCCAGAGGTGAAGGTTGGTGGAGTACATGGCTCCACCCAACGAAGCTATGGCCCGGATGAAGTCTCGCAGCTGAAAGACGAGGCAGCATGCGACTGACGAGAATTGATCGTGCGGCTCCGCATGATCAATTCTCCTATGGGGTCGTTCATACTCCCGCCGCAGGGCGGCGCTGCACAGTGCAATCCTATGGTATTGATCACGCGGCGTCGCGCGATCGATATTATAGGAATGCCGCTCGGCGGCTGAGTATAAACGGCGCATATATTGCATGCTAACGGCCTTTCAGCGGCGTCACTCTATTGGGCCCTCACGGGGGCCGTCGAGACGTCAAAACACTCTATGATCCTCCATGACTTCCTTCACGCCGCTGCCGCCCAATGTGTTCGATATTTCACCATTTGGTTTCCCCAAATCGTTGCGAGCAACCCGCCTTCAACTCTGCAGACCACTTGACGCTGAAAGTCCCTCTGTGATCGTTGCAGCTTTGCATACCCTTTGAGCTCCATAGCATATTTGCAGCGACAGCGACAGCAAATCAGCTATATCGATATTCGGTCGGTACAAATAGTGTACGCAAAATTCCATCGCTAGTCGCGGGAAGTAGGAAGTACGCGTGAAATATCATTTTTATTGTCAAAACGCGTGTCGCTTAGCGACATTATGGAGGATTATTGCGTCCGAAGTGCACCAAGTTTGTGGGTAATTACGAATCGCCATTCACGATTAACGAATCAAGGGCGTTTTTCGCAGTTTCTGAAGATTTACGATTTAAGGAAGTTCGACTTAGGTTTGCGTTGAATCGTGAAATTAGCTCTCAAGGCGGAAGTCCAATATACGCTCTGTAGCAGAATTTTACGATGATTTTGTAAACAACCTTCGCCAGGAATCTGTCTCCAGCGATTTGTAAGTTAGAAGCAAGAAACTAGTATTTCGTTGGACGATATCTGCTGGAGGATTGGGAAACTATTTTTTCTAACCTGAAATCTCTATTCGACGGAAAGATTTATTGGGATTTTCGAAACAAACTTTAATATACAGTTCATCTCCGCAATGCCGTTCAGTCCGCAAAGTGCACCCTGATTGCGAAAGCGTGCAGCGGAGCGGTGGCGAGTATCCTCAGACAGGGGTGTCGGATCACCCGCGCGGTTTTCGCCTTTGGTGCCTGGTCGGTCCCACCGATCGGATGATCCCACATCCCTGTCTGAGGATACTCGCAACCGCGCCGCAGCAGCTTTTGCAATGAGCGTGCACTTTGCGGACTGAACGGCATTGCGGAGATGAATTGTATGTCTATGGTCCGCACGAATCATACTGATACTTTGCTTTCTCTATCAAAGATTGGGGAAACTTGGTGTCATATGGTACAGCTCCGAGTTTGCGCCAACCTTCAGTAGGGAATGCAAAGTATCAGAACGATCCGTGCTGACTGCATTTCCGAGGCCAATCAAGCTACGATAGGAGAAGAAGTAGTTAAGAAGAATCAGTTCGGAGCAGTTCAACAAAACTTGTGGTTGCATTAGCTCAAAAAATACGGCTCAGCAGACCGTTATAGAAGGATAAACCTCATGAGGTACACGCCCCTCCAAAAAGGTTATGAAATGTATTCGGAATTATGTGATAGTTCAAATTAGCTCTGCATGCAATAGAAGAGCAGATTAAATAAAACGTTTCTTCCGGAAATCAGATATTTGTAGGGAACTTTCACCTTTTTGCGTTTTAAAATTCTAAGCGATCTTCATCTTTCAGGCTGCTGTCTCCACACAACAAACCCGAATGTGGAGGAGCGCCTGTAATTCCATAAGAGTAACGCTTTGTAGAAATAGGGGGCAGGGACGATTTTTGCATCAAAAAGTAGTTTCAAAAATAGATATCTTTTTGGGATTGGCCTCATTGTCCGAGAATCCTTCTTCTCAAAGATTGAGCCTAGAAGTATCAAAACGCGGGTTGCCGGCCTTAGGCTTGTACTTACACTTCACAAACAACGTTTTCTGGTTGAATGGAGTCAACGACGGTTTACGGATAATCAAAGTATGATCCCGACATGACTGGCGTGATTCCATCGCAGCGACGAAAGTTACGAACTTGGTCCAAGAACGGTCGGTGGCGTAGACGCAAGCAATGAAGAAGGCCTCCATTCCCATTTCAATAGCTACGATCGGAGCCGCCGGTGTACAATATTCTGTTAAGGAGCCCGGCTTAGCCCATGGAAACAGCCAGGGCTGCCGTTGCGGAGTAGAAGTTTGAAGCTTGAGTCTCCAAGTAGGTGAACTTTACCCTCGAACTGTGGTCATTCTGATAAAACAACGTTTGCTAGATGGAATTCGCCGGGATTACTACATTACGGTCGTAGGATCCGGCCACTTTTCTGGAAACTTGCTGCAAAATCAACTTTTTTCAGATTTGCAGTTTTAAGGATACATGCGAGGAGGGCTATTCGATACCGTAATGCTTGCTAACGTTCAGATTCCATTTAAAGGGGCTGGGATGTGACTTCCAAATCGTTATTCAGCACACATATGCAGCCGCATACTGTATTGGTATGCAAAAAAATTAACCCCAACCGATTTTGTTGAAACTTGAAGGCGGTGTTCACGACAAAAACGGTTTTTGGTTTTCACCGGAAGTCGAACGTACCGGGGTCCACCGCAACAGTGGTAGCGGAAGGATGGCTGAAAACGAGACGTGGTTAGCCCTATACTGCCTTCAATCTTAGGCATATTTCATATTCCTCACAGCAAGCGCGGGACGAGCGTTGGACTATGAAACTTTTCACCGCGCGGGGCGAGCGGGAAGCCACCGTGACATCTCTGGCAACACCGCCATGGCGGTGCAGGTAAAAGTCGGGCCTTACCTGTGACATGCACAGGAATTCCTGGCTTGCATGTCCGTATGCGGTAGCGCAGGATAGTGCCAGAATTATACATGTTGGAGTGGACTCAAATCGAGAAGGAAGAATTGATTGAAACGGTGAAACCGCTACGGCGGTTTGGGCGGCGCCGCTATGGCGGTGCTGATGTACAATTAAAGTTCTTACCGCTCGTCCCGCGCGTGCCACGCGGTGAAAAGTTTCATAGTCCATCGCTCATCCCGCGCGTCCCGCGCGTGCCGCTCTTGCGGTGAGGAATACGAAAGATGCCTTAGTTGTACTATACCAGCCCCGCTCACTCCCTCGACGACCAATAAGGAAGTGGGGGGGGGGGGTAGGGGGACGTAGCACGTACAAGCTTGAGGACCGCGTGGGGCTATCTATGGCTCGTTTTTTCGTTTTTTTACCGATTTTTCGTCATTATTGTTGGAATGGAACAAGGTACACTCAATTCCCGCTTAAGACTCGAAAACCGTTTCTATCGTGAGCACTGCCTTTAAAGGCATCGTTCGCGCTGAGAATCAATTTCCATTTTGCGAGCTCAATTTCATGGATGAGGCCGGTAGACCACACCTGTGAGTTTTGGCGCTTAGAAAACCTAGGATTATGAGGTTGGAAGAGGTTGAAGATGAGGATCCGCCACCAGTTCTCACTAGTCATCTAGCACTTTTTCATAGAATGTAGATCCGACCGGCAATCAACATGAAAAAAATTTACGGCACAAACTCCACATGTAGAAAAACTTCAAAAATAATACTCAAAAGGCCCTCAAACGCAAAAACCTCAAAAACGATTTTGGCGCGAAATTCAAATACGTATTTACGATGTGTTCCGAATGAATTTTCTCTACAAATGGAAGTTATTCATGGGCACCTTCGACATTTTTGTTCATTAGAGAGGCCAAGCTACACAAAAACATGAAAAAATAATATACTGTTTCCTGCGCGTACGATGCCTTTAAGCCAAAGCAAACATTATACTATGGACAGCACTCTCCGCCAAGATCTTGAATAATTCTTAAGAATTCAGTTTGAAGTGATTTATTGAAAAGGACGGTGAGGGCGCGAAAATACGTCCGGCTCGCCTCCTGACCAAATCCTTCAAGCGGTACTGTAGTAGTGCTTCATGGTCCCAGCGCGACCTAATTCGCGCTGTGTGCTGCAGCAGCGCTTATCTGCAACTGCGGACCGGAATTTCACTCCGATACGGACAGTACGTCAAGAACATCAGTCTCTTAGTTGACTGCTGGTTCTGCTTCGGAAACTTACCGTAAATTGGGCGACAGGGGCTGCGGGATTCTTGTATGTGCAATCAATGACTCACGATGCAGTTCGCGGCGACCAGCGCATTCACAACTGTCACACCATCCACGGCGTCCTCCCCACCCGACCCTGTCCGTCTTCCACGAATTCTCTATATTCGGGCATGATCAATTGGTAAGGAGATTTCACTGGTACATAGTGATTACAAAAAACCAAAGAAAAAAAGCTTTTCAAGTATCCGATATTACTTCCAGTAAAGAAGAAAAAAGCTGAAGATGTATGATCATCCATATTTGATTTTGTCAGGTACTGTAAATTACTCTATGAACAAGGCTTGTTCCGCCTGTGCCTTCAGACAATCCATGTTATGAACTATCACGAGTTTTTTTTTCTACAGAGACGGCAGTGTGCACGAGTTATTTCACCCAACAATTTGTACTTGAAGTGAATAGTTTCTGAATGGAAGCTTTTCAAGCTGGAATATCTCAGAAACCAAAATGAGCAATTTTGCAGCCGTTGACGCAATATTGCAGACTAGGAGTTCTTGTTCTTTTTTTCAATTGCGTTCTGTCTGTATTTTGCAATTGTATCACAACTTTATTGCACAAGTCTGAGCTTTACTATTCTATTCGTTCTATCATTGCAGTGCTTTTTATGCCATTTTTGTAATGATTTAACAAGTTTAACTTCTAAAAATAGTCAGCTTGTGTAACTTAGCAAGTTTCCACTCTGGTAGGTCCCGCAGGGACTTGTATAGCTGCTCGGTGCGGTTTTCCGCAGCGTTCTTCTATGAAAATTGTTCCTTTGGGTGTGCCTAGGCACAGCGAGGGTGCCATAAGTGACAGTTGCCTCGCCATTTCCGCGCGCGTCCCGCCGGGTGTATAACTAGGCCCTAAACTTGGGCTGCCAATTGATGACTTCCTTTGGGCACGAAGTTGAGAAGCAGAGTGTAACTATCTGTACAAATGTGATTTCGGAAGGAAAGTGACCAGTTATTTTCAAACTGGGACAAAATTGATGAGAAAGTGCAAGATTTGCTGTTTAAACTGTGTGAAGAAGTTCATTTCAATCGTAAAAGTTTAGGATTTGGTTCTGAAAACGTACATTTCACTTTGAGTGTTCTTGAAAGCTTTCAATTTAGTTCTGAAAGCGCGGTTTTCGTTTTTGGTCTATGCACTTGTAGCAAGTACTGATCCACACTTGGCTTCTTGTTCTCTTTTTTCTTCTATTTTCTTTCAATGGCTACCAATTATAAACTTTTCACCGTACTTTTTTTCTTGAAATTTGAGCACAGAAAATCAGTTTTCTATTCATTTCATCCACAAAATGTTTTTTTTTCGGTTATCAACGTTGGGTTCCTTATTACGATCTCCTGCACGGATAAACTCTATTTCGAAGTGAAATTTATTTCCGTTGCTCATATGCGTGTGCGCGCGTACGCTGAGTCTCCTTTTCTGCCTCACTTTCCCTCTGTCTCTCCCCTTGCTCCACACACGCAGGCGAAGGAACGGAGCTAACTTAGCTTCGAAGTAGAGGATATATAGGAAAAAGCTCAACAAATCCAACTTTCTTGATTTTTCCTTTTCTTTTTTTATTTGAGCTGATTTTTTTTGCTCAGGGCGTTTTTTTATCTGAAACGAAATCATCTCTCAAAAGCTTCGCTATTGTACGTGTTCCGAATTTTTTTCATGATTCCTTGGGAACATTTAATGGTCTGTTTTCTCGTATAGATATCTATGTAATTCGGCTCAGCTCCCATCTCATTCTTCTGATTTAGGTAATCTTCGTTTTATCCATGTAAACCTGGTCTCTGGCTCTTGCGAATCATCTTGTCGTTTTTTCTACAAATCGCCATATTTAATACAATTCTGATGGAAAAAAATTCTCTTCGGTCATTGTTTACTACGGATTGCATGATGTTCTCCACTCTAGAATACGCGGCTTTTCTAGGTTCCTATGTAAATCATACACTATGCATTTACCTAACGTCATCGCCGATTTCGGTAGTTTGAACGCGCTGGCAGAATCGATTCCTACAACCAAACTGGTTTTCGAGTTCTGCGCACTTCAAACTGTGTTCATCGATCAACCTGTGGCTTTGCTATGGTAGGAAGTGGTCAATTCCCCACTGTCTCCGTTCAAAGGGAATCCAGCAATCGAGCTGATAGCTCTGCCATGTTAGGATGAAGAGATGAAATGTTTCCAGTCCATGTCTCTACAAAAAAATCCGACGAATAGTTTTTAAACCTCGCCTGCTTCAGAATCTTAAATTTCGCGAGTTCCTTCAATCTTTCGTGTTAAGACTGTTTTCCGTCCTGTGTTGATGTTGCTTATTTTGCTTTTTCGAACGAACAATTTTGGGAAAATATGAAAATGAAATTTCAAAGGCCAAGCGAGCAGTCAGGAGATAAGTTCAAATCATTCTGCTGTCAGGAGGATTCCGGAGAGCCGGAAAATGTTTTCTATCGTTTACATTTCGTAGTAAATGAGCATTGCTTAGTCGTAGGGCTTTCATTAGGGCACGGAAAAGACGCAAAGCGCAAACTTTACAGGAAACTCTGAGGCTTCTCTTCAGCTATGCCCTTGCAAAAGACTTTGAATTTGCATGAAGTGAGTAATCCCATGTCCAGAAAGGCTTTACGCCGCAGAAGACTATTATATATAGGTGACAGCTTTAGGAAACTCTCTCCTTCTTGTCCCGGATGAATGAAAGAGCCCTATTCCACTAAGGCCATCCCATGGAATAGTCATAAAATCAGCGAGCTAGGCTGCACCAACCACTTCCAATACAAACGGAACACCTCCAAAATCATATAGAGCACCTACCACAATAAATTGTATGCTTATGCAATTGACCTTTTTTTGGGATAAAAATGTTTATACTGTTAGACCTGTGTTCGGAGCAGGGTTAAGCATGGGGCTGTGACCGGACAGGTAGAAATTAGAGTGAGGACTTTTTAAAAAAAGACCGAACGAACGATTTTCGAATAAGTTCGTTCATTTTTTATTACGAACGAACGAATTTCGAATAAATTCGTTAATTTTTTATTTCGAACGAACGAATTTCGAATAAATTCGTTCATTTTTTATTTCGAACGAAAGAATTTCGAATAAATTCGATTAATTTTTATTCCGAACGAACGAATTACGAATAAGTTAGTGCATTTTTTATTCCGAACGAACGAATTTCGAATAAAATCGTTCATTTTTTATTCCGAACGAACAAATGTTGAATAAATTCGTTAATTTTTTATTTCGAACGAACAAATTTTGAATAAATTCGTTAATTTTTCATTTCGAACGAACGAATTTCGAATAAATTCGTTTATTTTTTATTCCGAACGAACGAATTTCGAATAAGTTCGTTCATTTTTTATTCCGAACGAACAAATTTTGAATAAATTCGTTAATTTTTTATTTTGAACGAACGAATTTCGAATAAATTCGTTCATTTTTTATTTCGAACGAACGAATTTCGAATAAATTCGTTTATTTTTTATTCCGAACGAACGAATTTCGAATAAGTTCGTTCATTTTTTATTCCGAACGAACGGAATTCGAATAAATTCGTTCATTTTTTATTTCGAACGAACAAATTTTGAATAAATTCGTTAATTTTTCATTTCGAACGAACGAATTTCGAATAAATTCGTTTATTTTTTATTCCGAACGAACGAATTTCGAATAAGTTCGTTCATTTTTTATTCCGAACGAACGAATTTCGAATAAATTCGTTCATTTTTTATTTCGAACGAACGAATTTCGAATAAATTCGTTCATTTTTTATTTCGAACGAACGAATTTCGAATAAATTCGTTCATTTCTTATTCCGAACGAACGAATTTTGAATAAATTCGTTCATTTTTTATTCCGAACGAACGAATTTCGAATAAATTTGTTCATTTTTTATTTCGAACGAACGAATATTCGAAATTCGAATATTCGAATGACGAATAATTTAAGCATCCATAGCATTATCGCGCAACTGCAAAGTGAGCAGCACTAACAAGTTGAATTCTTCTTCTAGAGCTTTATTTCCACTTACAAGTGGGATTAATAAGGCACGACTCATCTCTAGACCTGTACGGGCTACAACGCAAAGAATGCTACAAAATCAACTTTTCCTCTGTAGCTTAGCCTAAGGAGCTTATTCGAGGACCTTACTAAATTGCCTGCCCCATAAGCCAGCGAGATTGGTGGAGCCGAGCTCCATAGTTATCTCCATAGGGTGCTTTCGCCTCTATGGTTTAAAGGCAGTGTTCACGATAATCTTTAATTTTGAGATTATTCGCTATATCGAATAACTGGCCCTGCAGATCTAAATGACGTATAAATTGAGAAAACGCGAACATAAGTGCGCGAAAAATGCGCCGGAAGTACACAAAATCATTAAGTATCACCCTGCCTCTCAAGTATCACAGGAATTGTTTGTTGTGACAATGAAATCTTTTGTGACGCTTCCTTTGCAATTCTTTACTCTATATTGCTCCGTTCCTTCCTTAGAGCCCTAACTGATTCTGCTTTGCACAAATATTCTTCTATTTTCGATTGACACAGTTTTCCAACGGTGACAACCACCATTAGCATGTTTATCTCACCGGACAACTGGCCCATGTTAAAGAATAATGTCACTGAAATACGACGTTTTAATGCGTTTCTCGCCATTTCTTCGTAAATTTGGTAACACTTGAGGCCAGCGCATTGTTTTATGTGAAAACTCGCGGATGAAAATCATCGTGAACACTGCCTTTAAATGAGAGGCGCAGAGTTCTGCTGGAGCCAACAACGGGGCTCGGCCCCACCGACCTGGCTGGCTTACTTCTGAGAGAATCTTTGCGCTAGTACCGTGATGCTCCCGTGATTCGCGTTCGTTCCGCGATAGTTACCCAATCGACTCATCCGTTAACATTCTCGTTCTCATACCGTGATAATACCGCCGCGATCGTTGAGAGGTTTACCGCGCTAATAACTGTGGTGCACTCATGCGATCCGCGATGGTAACGTGATCGTCTCCCCCGCTCCCGCGTTCTCATGTTGTAGATTTGTAAAGCAGCGCGAAATGCGGCGAGGGCAATACCCTTTAGCTTCGTGTTGATCTGATAGGCAACACTCGCTCGGGTGAAACATCGAGAGGGCCTGGATGCGGTACCATCAGAAGGCTGGAAGAATCTCGCGATCGTCCCGCGGTAGTTCCAAGCTCGGTTCGTCGCGGATCCGCGATGTAACGCCCCGAATACGTCAATGTATAGACGCGATTCGCCCTCAGGTTGAAACTGGTAGGATCTCGCAATCGTTCCGTGATAGGCCCAGGCTCGACTCCTCGCGGTTTTGCTATAGAGCATCGTGGGAGCATCGATGAACGAACGCGGTACACTCTCGGTTTGAGACTGGCAGAATTTGGCATCGTTGCGCGATATCCCCATGCCAGTATCCTCTCGGCCCCTACCAGAAACCGAAGATTCTATCCGTGAACGATCGCGGGGGATCCTCTCAGAGTATGGAGCGAGCGAAGTTAGGAATCCGAAATATCATTCGACGCAGAATTTTACGTAGATCTCAAAAACAACCCTCACCAGGTTAAAGAAATATAGGCGAAAAACCAGTGTTTCGTTAAATAAATCAGGCTGAAGGATCGAGAATAGTTTTCCAAACTGGAAGCACAAGTTGACGCAGAATTCTATCTCCAAACACAAAAAAGGTATGGACGAAAAACCGGCAGTGACACCCGTCCAATGTTGAAAATGACTTGCATGAGTGTTGGGTGACTTTCATTCTTTTTCGGGGTGCGTACTGGGTGGAGATCGGAGTACGGGGTGGAGTTTATTGCTACGTCGGCCAATCGAAAGACGTCTCTCCACCAGTTAAGACGTGGGTGATTGGTCAACGGAGGGATAAACCCCACCCCCACGTATTCCCGTCTCCTCCTGTGCCTCGGGGCGTTTCACCGGTTGTCACCGGTTTTCCCAATGATGGAGGTTCCCCCATCACCTGCCCAGAGGTGAGGGTTGGTGGAGTACATGGCTCCACCCAACGAAGCTATGGTTGGTGTTATCATTGCCCAGCGGCATGGAAAATGGGAGGGCTAAGTGCGATTGCCATATGGTTCTCCTGTTAGAACCGCCCTAATAGCCTCATCAGACGGTGTGGGGAAAAAATTTAGTTCATGCGTTCGGGAGAAAATGGAACAATGGATTAATGAAGAGACTGACATCAGTCTTGAAAGGTATGTCGTCATACATTAGAGCTGATTTTCATATTTTTTGTTAAACCAGCTCGGGTATTCAATTTGGAATAAAGTTCGAATATTCACCTCTGCGAATAATCGAATTCGAATAATATTCGAATATTCACCTTTTCCCGAATAGTCGAATTCAGAATAATATTCTGAATACTCACCTTTCCCGAATAGTCGAATTCGAATAATATTCGAATATTCACCTTTCCCGAATAGTCGAATTCGAAGAATGTTCGAATTTTCACCTTTCCCGAATAGTCGAATTCGAATAATATTCGAATATTCACCTTTTGCGAATAGTCGAATTCGAATAATGTTCGAATTTTCACCTTTTGCGAATAGTCGAATTCGAATAATGTTCGAATATTCACACTTTTCGAATAATCGAATTCGAATAATGTTCGAATATTCACACTTTTCGAATATTCGAATGTTCGAATAAAAATTCGTTCGAAAAATTCGAATATTTATTCGAACTCGAATATTCGGTCCTCACTCTAGTAGAAATGCGTCCCCACCACCCCTTCAACCTAAAAGCCATCAGGTTTAGTGAGTGTGTGCCACTGAAAATTTTTGTGAAATTATCGAATGGGAAAAACATGATTATTAGAATTCCATCATGAAGTGTCACGTATAGTTGTGCTGCTGAGCGGAGCGACGAAGCGTCATCCTATAATATCGATCGTACCACTGCGCCTTATCATTGGGTGGTGGTCGTAATGCGTCCAAACCGAAAAACGGCGCAGGGAGAAGTGGAGGGCTGTGATTGACAGTATACTCGTTCCAAATAAAATTCATTTCGAATATCCGGCATTTCGACTATAGTCGGATAGCATACTTTTGCGAATAACGGACTTTTTCGACTGTAGTCGGACATCGCGCTTTTTTGAATATTCGACTTTTCGACTATAGTTGCCTATAACACTTCTTCGAATATTCGATTTTGCGAATGAACAGTCGACTTTTTTATCCGACTATGAAAAACATTTAGGTCCAAGTAACGTTAAGAAAGTGAAAACATCGATTTCTTATTCATCCACTAACAGGCGTAGGTAGCAGCTTGAAACATCACTTTTCAAACCAAATCGGACCGATATGGCTGATTGGCGGACCTTTCGGCATGGCGTATGCTTGCAAAGTCTCGTCGTAAGACCATACTATTGGCGGAGTTCCCGGAGCAATATGCTGCTAGCATGTGTGTGTGTGTTTTTTCTCTGATATTCTCCGATTTAGATGTGAAAAAGGCAGTTGGCTATGTATACGTTCGCCAACCAGTCCGATTGGTCTGATTTGCTTGGAAAGAAATTTGCCTAATTTCATATGTAACCTTGTTTTTGGAAACGTTTCTCACGGTGGAGAGCCGATTACATTTTGATTCGCTCTGAAAGATCACATAATTATTATCCAGGAGTAGGATTAACGTGCAGTTTTTTTGTGATCGGCTTACGATATCCGACTTTTCGACTATAGTCGGATTTTGAACATTTCGAATATTCGACTTTCCGATTGCAGTCGGATATCACACTTTTTCGAATATTCAACTTTTCGAATGAAAAGTCGAATTTTTTATCCGTCCGAAACAGGCGGATACTCATCCGATTATTCGATTCGAAACAAGTATAGTTAGGCCCGTGGCTTCATGGAAAAACATCTAGATTTCATCCGCGGCTGGCGCGCCGATCGCGTGCGCCGGCCCGCTAATCGATTCAGGCCGAGAGAAAAGCGCAGCTGATCAGCTTACCATACCGCCAGCCGACGGTGAGGCCAAAACAGTTCGAGACAGCCGTATGTGAGATTCAAATGTTTTTTCTTGAGCAAAACAAGTCACGGACCTAACTGTATAATTGACAGTAGCTGGTGTATTCTCCATTCATGGTCCTTAGCTCCTCCCCCGGCATTTCCTCGATTTGGACACATTACAAACTACACCCGTTATCAATATTATAGGATTTCGCAGCGCCGCACCGCACGGCGGCGGAAGTATGGATAAACAACGCCCGCTTGTTCAGCCACGCTGCCTTGCGGCGCACTTGTAGGCGAGCCTGATCGATTATTTACTCTATCCTAACCCATCGAATTTCAATCCAAACATATGTGTTTGCTCTCATGGAAAATTTGACTTACCACTCCTTACACCGGATCCCTAATGAACCCTTCTTCAACTGTGAACACGCATTCTGTACTTTTTTTCAGCTCGAAAGCAGCTTCTCGATCAAATGCATTTGAAGGCTTGTAAAAATGGAGGATTTTAGAATACGGCCTTACTACGTACCTTTTTACCTTCAATCACCGACCTATTGACTTGCTCACCCATTCCACAGTTGCTCGAATAGAATTTCAGATAAGAAACACGTCTTTAGCTGTTCTATGAATCCACAGTTGAACAAATGCGCAGTAGACGCTTCTTTGGAGAATACGATCCTTCCAAATAACCCTTCAAAGGATTTTCACTGACTTTTCCTGTGAAATAACGACCCCTTTAGAAGTCACCCTTTCCTGACCTTCATCCTAATCCCGGGCATGCTTTCTACTTTCACGCGAAAAATATAGATGAAAAGCACATCTTCGAGCTCTTTGACAAAATTCCGTTCTGAGAAAGGTATGTGTGCAGAATTCAATACTACTTTTTGGAAATGCATTTTCTTCCAATTTTAACTTACTTCGATTCATTTTTTAAATTTTATATGTTGAAAAGTCACCTAACGATGTAATTTTCCCCTGCAACTTTTCCTAACTGTATTTTATTTCTGAAGGAAAATGCTTCTGCAGTTCAAATCTAGCGCTGCATTCTATAGAGTCGATATCAAAAACCGTTTCCACGTCAAATGGGGTGAAATTAGGATTATCCAGCAAACAACTAGCGTCATTAGATATCATTTAGAACGGACAGAGTGGCTGCCCTTTCAGAGCGTGAAAAAAGGTTCCTTTGCCGATAAAATCATCAACAACGAGCTTTCTTGAAGAAAATTTGAAAATTTCTGACGTTAGTCTTTCGCATTCCTTGGCTACTCTTCACTTAATTTTACAGGTGTTGTAGTAATTCAATGATTTGAGCTCATACTGGAAACACTTATGCTGAATACACAGTTAATTGCTGCTTATGAATGTTTACCTTGGCATTTCAAGATTTTCGACAAAGCTGCTGAGGAATTGATAAGAAGGAAAATGATGTTTGCACCGCATTGATAACAGCGCAAAAATAGTAACAGGGAAGCTTCGACCGCCGAAACTATCATTGCGCCCCCGAACTTCCGCAAAAAATACTCTGACCTGTGAGTGGCTACAGTTGAAAAAAAAAACTGGAATTGAGTGCCATAGACGATGAAATAGTTGCAGTAAATGTTGCGGAAAAGTTCAATAATTATCATATCTAACCAAGATAACTTAATTGGGGATTTAACTTGAACATTTCTGAAAAAAAATAGGGAACAGTTTTCACTTATCCAAGCTCTATCTCCTGGGGTGTAGGGAGCAGGGCTGTGTGGAACTGTTCCGTTTCCGTTTCCGTGTTTCCGGTGTTTTTTTTTGGCTGTTCCGCTTCCGTTTCCGAGTTTTTTGCCCGGAAACGGAATAAATTAGTGCGACACGATCTATGATGGTGGGTGGCAAGAATTTTCTAAGGTTTCATGACACGCTGAAAATTACATCCGACCTCTTCGTGTTCAACCGAATATCTGAGCTTGGATTAGATCATTCACGAAGTTTGGGGGCCCGAGATCGGAACCAGAGATGTGCGGCAATTGCCGTTTGCCGTTTGTCGCTTGCCGAAGTTTTCGTTATCGTTATTCTCCGGCAAAACTCGGTAAGACATTTGAAGAAAACGCCGCCTACGCTCGCGGCCATGTAGGCACTAGAGTGTTGGAACGAATAATTTTTTTTGAATATTCGAATAAACGAATAATTCGAATAATCTACTTCTTCGAATATTCGATTATTCGAATAAACGAATATTTCACTTCTTTGAATATTCGATTATTCGAATAACCCGAATAATTCACTTCTTTGAATATTCGAATTATTCGAATATTATTCGATTAAACGAATATTTGGGCAATACTATTGCGTACTATCCTATCCAATCCTCTCAGGCAAACTGGGGCATCGACAACAGGTTGAGAAGTTGTCATTTCATAAACTCCACCCTCTTGACAACTCAAATCGCTCGCATTGTAAGCCTGACAACTGCCCGTGGCCCAGCGACGTCCGCCTGTTGTCGGGCTGTTGAAGTTACGACCTGTCGCGTTTAGCGGCCTATTTAGCAGCGGTTCAAACCCTGCAAGACATTTATGTGGCTTAGGAACTACCTTGCACCGACCCACGTCGCGGTCGGCGCATCGACACGCATCGCGGTCAGCACACCTACACGCATCGCTGTCGGCACACGGACACGCAGCGTGGTCGGTACATCCACGCGTCGCGGCTGGGTCGCCCAACCTCCACTGAGGCCGCCACCGGATGGGCAGGGATTCCAGATGCTGGGCGGGGCCAATGTACCGCATACTTGGGTAATTGAACCGGCTGCACTCTTGTCACTCAAAATCAGCTTACACGCTCGTAAACGTGGTTGAGATACTAACTACGGAAGTTGAATGGCATGGCTCAGAACACAACGCCTACGCATTCTGAAGAGTCGAAAACGACCCAAAGTGACGCTACACGACTGAGGAGTCGGCCCCGCACCTTTATCTACCCGCCCCTGTATTTGCGTCCTCCTAAACAGGGGTGTTGGTCAATTTCCACCGTCGGCGACGTTTGTGGTTTACCTATTGTACCTATTGTACCACCTACAAATATCACCGACGACGACAATGGCCCAGCACTCCTGGTTTGGAGGAGGCCGCAAATACAAGGGGCGGGTAGATACAGGGGCGGGGCCAACTTCTCAGTCGAGTAGCGTCAATGTGCGTCGTTTTTGACGCTTCAAAATCCGTCGGCGTTGTGTTCTGAGCCATACCATCATATTTCCGTATTTATCTCAACCACGTTTACGAGCTTGTACTCTGAGTTTTGGCCGAGAAATACCCGCGAAACAGACCCAAAATGCCTTTTTCCCGAGTGATTGGCGCGAAACAGCCGCTAAATAATGCTAGCTGGGAAATAGTCGCCAAATAATGCTCGCCGTGAAATAGCCGCAAAATACCCGCTAAATTGCCGCCAAACTTGTGGTCTGATTCGGTCTAATTTGGTTTAGCTTAGTTGAGTTCAGTTGAGTTATGCGCGGTTTATGCGATGGCGAACTTCCTAGTGCTGCTTAGCCGTGCCCTACTCCGGAATCTCAGCGACAATTCGAAAAAATTCAACGACAATTCGTAGTTAGTCGATGAGACCGACACCATGTCACTGGGAACTCGCCATGTAATATCTCGCTTCCCAGTTCCATCAGACGTCTGGGCGACAACAGACGTTGAGTGGCTGAGGATCTGGCACGAACTTGAGACTACATCCAGCTGGTCGTCCTAGGTGGCTGGAAACCATCGAATTCTACGTTCAGCATTATGGAAGGAGAGAACTTGGGCTTTTGCGTGAGAATTCAGGTGAAGTTCACCGGGAAAGTAGACAAATAGCATCACCTCGAACCAGTTTCATGAAAAAAACACATGAAAATGGCTCATTCTGGCCATCATCGTGAGAAATTTCCATGTCGCTCAAGTGTTGCTATACTCATGAGCCGCTCGAGATTTAAAATTATCTCTATAACTAAAGGTGAAATGGGCATTTCTAGCGTTTTGACAAAATCCTACGAGCGATTTGATATATTGTACCAGGCCGTCCAATAATTCCTAAAAAATTTTCAAAATTCTATAATTTTCCTTAGAAGTGTTTTAATATCAGGCAAGTGTAAAAACCATCTAGAAGTTTCTCCAAAGTTCTACGCTATATAAGGTGCAGTCGCCGCGTCTAGCTACCAGTACAAGCTAAAATGGACCAAGGTCGAATTCGTGCGTTTGTGTACTGCGAGTGGCTGCTGGGCAACGACACGGGCAGCGCGATCGCCAACATCTGCAGAGCGTGCAAGGAGGATGCAGTGTCCCAACGCACAGTCAGCCGCTTGTTCAAACGTTTCGAGAGCGGCGACACGAGCCTCGAGGACAGGGAGCACAGCGGGAGGCCTTCTACGGTGGATGATGACGAAGTCGTCGCTGTATCAAGGAGAAGCCGGAAGCCACCACCCGTGAACTTGCGACGACGCTCGGCTGCAGCAACTCCACCATCCACAATCGACTCATTTTACTCGGCTACCACAAAGTTCTGGCCCCCACCGTCTGACGGACGCCAGCAAGCAGAGCCGCGTGGCCGTCTGCCAGTCCGTCCTCCTTCGTCCGCATCGCAAGGAGTTTCTCGAAGACCTGGTCACTGTAGATGAGAGCTGGGTCCTCTACGACAACGTCTCCCGCCGTGCCGTCTGGATCCCGCGCGGAGAAGAGCCGCCGACGACGCCGAAATCCGACTTGCACCCGCTAAACATCATGCTCTGCTGCTGGTGGGACACCAAGGGCATGCTGTACTTCGAGCTGCTCCCGCAAGGCAGGACGGTCACCGCCTCCATCTACACCGATCAGCTTGAGAAACTAGCCGCCGCCATCCCAGAAAAGAGTCCCCGACGGGCCTCGGCCCACCTACACGGGCCTCGGTCCACCGACAACGCGCGCCCCCACGTGGCGAAGGAGACCCAGCAGAAGTTGGCGACGCCCGGCTGGGAGACGGTTGCCCATCCGCCGTATTCCCCGGACCTCGCCCCTCCGACTACCACTTGTTCCGCCCGCTGAAGCACCATTTGGCCGGAAGAAAATTCACCCACTACGACAACCTCAAATCCGACATCGCGGACTTCTTCGAGTCGCAGCCTTCGGAGTTCTGTGCGAAGGGCATCGGCGACCTGCCCAAT
This sequence comes from Aplectana chamaeleonis, assembly GCA_029168955.1. Classification (NCBI taxonomy): domain Eukaryota; kingdom Metazoa; phylum Nematoda; class Chromadorea; order Rhabditida; family Cosmocercidae; genus Aplectana; species Aplectana chamaeleonis. The sequence continues at coordinate 40,685 of JAPDOI010000337.1, forward strand.
CGATGGGCCACTGTTGTGAATAACTGTGGTGATTATATTGTTGATTAGACTTGTTTTTCAATAAAGCTGAAAAAAATTAAAAATGGTGAAATTTCCGGACAAGAATTATTGGACAACCTGGTAAATACTTGCTATACTGTGCTTATCCGGATCAAATTCCGGTCAGCAATTGCGTCGCGACACGCTTTGCGGCCGCGCGCTTTCGAGTCTGAAGAGTTTCCAGCGCCGCAGCTGCGGATCTGTTGACTCTAGGTGGGTTTTAGAAACTGAAAACTAAACAAAATTGAAGAAAACTGTATAAAAAGCCATATCGTGTCGGCTTTGGAGCTGGAAACTCGATTGGCTCGAGCGCGTGCGGCCGCAAAGCGTGTCGAGACTCAATTGCGGGTCGGAATTTAGCCCAGATAAGCACAGTAACAATATATTTATGAGGTACTGAAGAATTGTGAGAAATTAGTAGTCACTACGCTAAGATGTTTGAAATGTAAAATCAGGGCAAAATGGAGTGCGATCTTGTCGAGTATTCAAATTATTGGTGCTGAATATTCGAATAAACCGAATATTTCACTTCTTTGAATATTCGAATATTCGAATAAACGAATATTCCACTTCTTGGAATATTCGATTATTCGAATAACCCGAATAATCCACTTGTTTGAATATTCGAATATTCGAATTATTCGAATATTCGAATACTCGAATATTGTTCGAATAAACGAATATTCGGGCAACACTCTAGTAGGCACTAGGGGTAATCCGATTATCCGTTGTTCGCTTGACCATTCTCCGAGATTTTGACTCATCTGGGGTGGTAGAAAATGGGTTTGAAATAGCGAGTTAACTCACGGTAAGTCCACTGTAAACTGCAGTTAGATGCGAGCTTTTCATTTGACGATTTCCAGGAAAGGGAACAGACATTGCTGAAACTACGCACTCGCATGCCGCATTATGAGCCACTAGATACGCATAGTGTAAACCACCTCTAAGCCCTCCTGGGAGCCTCTATGAACAGCGCTTTGCCTTGATGGTATGCTATAGAAGGAAAAACGGTGTTTCATTATCTGGGTCTACCGTGCCTTCATGGTTGTGCAACTTTAGAGAGATTCCTCACCTTTTCCGACTCAACCATCCTGAACAACCCTCCCCTCTTGGACTGCTGTCTCCACCCCCAACGAACCTATGCCTTCGATGCTGAGTCAACCTAAGGTATGAGGTTTTTTGCCGTTTGCCGATGGTTGTTTGCCGGTCTTTTTTGAGGTTTTCAGGAACTGGGGCTCTCTACACAGCGAGGGAGGATTTGTCTCGCGTTTCGCGGCTCTAATTCTATCTACTCGGGACTGAATTGAGTCGCGTGATGTCTCGAACTGCGAAAACGGGACAACTCCTCCCTCTGTGTGTAGAGAGCCCCTTCAAAGGATTTCTTTTTGTAAATATGTCGCTTTTTCTCTGAGATTCAATGATTTCGGGGATTTCCTCTTCTTGATTCCATTTCTACTCTTGTTTGCCGTCACGACAGCAACAAAATCGCGATAGTTTTTGTTTTGCACTTGCAGCCTGTATCCCAGAGAAGAGTCTTTTTGGAGACAGGTGGAGGTGACCACGGGCAGCGACGAGGCTCGTTTGGGGCAGATCATAAAGGAATTTTCGTATCTCGTCGAGGAGTTTTTTTTTTCATTCTTCAAATTCTATCGTTTATATCCGATCCAAAAGGCAAATATGGTTTGAAAGAAGAAAAATAGTCGCTGATTATCTGAAAATTAACTTCAGAGCAGCCTTGAAGGACACCTGGAGATGTTTGGACTGCTTTCTGGGGGACAGGCTGTACACCAGAGGTGTGCGGCTACGAAAAATAAAATTTTGGCAAACGGCAGCGGCGAACCCCGAAAAAAAAACTGCAGTCGGCATACGGCAATTACGCCACACCCCTGAAGGGCGGCTGCATATATTAAGTATTTTTGGAGGTTGCCTTCTCGGATTTCTAGAAGGGAGACTTTCTTGAAGAAGAGTTCCGCACAGCCCTGGTAGGGAGGCCCGAGTTTATGGACTGAACTCTAGTGCGAGGGGATTTTCCAGGTTTTAAGCCCTCGCTATCTATAGAGAATCAGCTGCATTTGTGTTGTTGTTTGCTTTCTCTATTATCTATAATATCCCTTCAGTTGTCCTTTTCTCCAATGGCGACATCAACGCGTCATCTTCAATTTATTATCTTCTGCGTCGTCACAGTGTTCCAGCATGGACGATCTATCGACAACAAGGAGGCCTTGAAAGTTCAAATTAAAACAAGTCAAAGCATCAAGATTCCGAGATCTGAGAAAAATCTATTAGATTACAGAAGCCGTAGATCTGTCTGTCGTTAAAAGCAGCATACTTAATTAAAAACGCTATAGATTTTATGGTAAGAATCGAGGGCTTGGAGCTGTTAGTATTGAGAACAGAAATCCTGGCAAAAATCGATGGAGCTCAAGAAACAAGGGGATGTTCTGAATTCGGTTGGAAAGGTGACTACACGCTCGCACATGTGATTGGAATATCGATGCCCTCTTGCTTGCTGGTCTGTTGCTAAACGTTTCCGCCTTTTGAAGTCTCCGAAACGACTAAAAGGAAAGTATTTACATATACGAACAATTTTGAGTAGCGAAGTGTGGAACTCCGCCCAGTTTGCCTGTGCAACCCCTCCTTCTCATACTGCGTTGTTGCTTAAAGGCAGTGTTCACGACAAAAATCCCTTCTCTGTTTTTTTGCCTATCTTGAAAACGGTCCCATTGTGATTCCAGTGGTGTCTCTGGAATCGTGCAAGACCTTCTGAGCACGGAGTTATGGTCCCTCAAAAATTGGGCTAGGGAAGCATGGTGGACAAGTTGTCCGAGGCGTGTAACTTCCGTCTTTTGCGGCCGATGTATGCGAGCTGACCTCAGTATAGAGAGAAGTTGAGAATGAAGGTAAGGACGAGGCTTTCGATCGAAACCCATCGCTCATCTGACAATCTCGAGTGTTCCATTGTTCACGTCGAGGGGCGGATAGGGGCCGGACTTGCCCAAAGCGGCGGGGCTTGCACACTTTTCTAAGCCGTTTTGCGGCTTCTGGGTAGATTTTCGTCCCGTTTCTTCGACGCTGTTCTGCTTCTGGAGAGCCACGAGAAGCGATTGTCATGGGAAATTCGGGGATGAAGCTTATCGTGAACATTGCCTTTTAGAACGGTCGCTTTGGCTCGTTTTTATGAAATTCCAGCGCGAAGTATAGGCTTTAAAAAGGCGGGAGGGGTGAAATTTTATTCATACTCACCTCTTCGCCCGCGCGGTCCGCGGAGAAAGAGAGGTTAAGAGTAGGAAAAGCCCCATAGAGTCACTGCGGGCTCGTTCTTCACCGTTGTTTCGCCATGGTTGTTGCAATAAACCTCAGACCTTTTGACTTTTCGACGACTTTATTTCCATGAGAACGGGCTTCCAAGGAAGAGTTGGGAAGGACATGGGAATAGATTGACTAGCTCGCCTTTGTCCGTTCCCCAGAGCGCCTGAAGGTAGTGATGTGGACTAAGTTCAGTTGCTGCATATTCATCGAATAATAAGGAACTCTGGGTACAGGGGTGGATGGGAGTACGGGGCCGGATATTCTCCTTCTCGGACAATCGGCAGCGTGTTAGGGGTGGATGATTCTTTGTTGATTGGTCTCCTGTCTACCCCTGTGCCACATTTTGTACCATGACTACCCATCTTCATGTATTAGTTTATCCCGACCTGTCATCGACTGCGGGTGGGGCAAGTCTGCTAAACTACGCTGGTATTACCACTTGAACGTTTTCTTTGAGACTGTTCTATCTGTCTACCGCATGAGTCGACCACTCTCGGTAACGAATCCTTCTCGTAATCTGTGATGTTTTGCGTAGGAACAGACAGATCTATCGAACGAAAACTGGATCGAAACCATCAGTCAGTGGTGATGAACGGCTCATCTCGTTTGCTAAGACACCCACTGGCGTGTTTCTAAAAATAAACAAGTCCCACTTTTGAGGATGTTCAGCATGATTTGGACTTCACGTGGGGAATCCGTCAGATTTTCAACGGGAGCAGGAGGAAGATTCTGCGGATTAAAGAATCCGTACGCATTACTGTTTCTGTAGACTTTGTGCGCGTAAAGCAAATCAAGGCCTGTAGTGAATTGTCAGGCCTTGATCAGTGCTTCAGAACACGTTCAGGGTAACATAATCTCAAAAACTGACTAGGACATCCTGAAAAATTTACATATCAAGATAGATCAGAGAGCGAAGAATTAGCGAGCGGTCGGCAGAGAGGAGGGGCAAAAACATTCAAGTTGGTATGAGCCTACCTAAAAATTTTAGACGTACATAGTTGTTCCTTTTGAAGATTGTTATCAGCTTTCTGCAGCTAAACCTTATTTGGAAAATTCCCGATTTCAAAGCTATGAACATCGAAACTCAGTTTGCAAATTGTAGCCCTAAAGGCGGTGCTCATGATAAAACCCCTTGCCATCTCAATGTTTTGAGGCAGGTGAAGCATTACTAAATGAGACTGTCCGCCTACGCGGTCGGTGTGCGTGTGGGGCAGCCGTCGCCAAGGCATCATTTCGGAAAAGACTTTCCATCGCTGCGAACAGCTGTTTAGGATATTATTAACCAGTCATCAAGTATTCTTGATAAGCGATCTCCAAGTTCAAAAAATGTCATCGCGACAGCCTTTCGACACGCGCGTTGACTGCGTGGGCGAACAGCCTCTTTCGGACGGACTTATGTCTCCACGAAGTTAAGAATCATGACGAGGGACTCTACAAAACACTCGACTTTCGGCGAAAAGCTCCCAAAAACCACCATCACCGAAAATTCTTTAAAATACGGAGTTTTCAGTGTGCATGCTTGGATTATAGCATCTATAGAAACAGAGAAATATCAGCAAATATTAAAGTGTTTCTTTGGATTCTTAATATGGACAACTCTTCCATGTTGTGGGCGGGGTGATTCGATGGATCCGCTGATCGTATTTATTTGGACTCACTTTCTGGAAGTTTGTCGTCCTTTTTGTTTCCTAGTTCCTCAAGTCAAAGCTTTCTTTCTTTCAAGAGAAAATGGCAATTTTCTTACCTTCAGAATTTGAATTGAATAAACTAGACTAAATCTGAATATGAACAAAAAGTGATATGTGTAATAAACCTTATCATGAACTTCTGTAATCTCTAATAAGTTTTTCAGGATCCAAGAGAGTTCCACGGAGGAGAGTGTGCTTTTACACAACGGACACGAGCGAGCCGATGACATTGAGGATTACGAAGATGATCACGAAGACACAGATGGAGATGAGGCAGACATCTATTGGGACGACGAGAAACCGCACCATCGAAAAGAGACTTTCGCCCAGTTTGTCAACAGTAAGTTCCAAGTTCCTTGAGCTCAGCTTAACTGTTACGGATTTGCGTGAAGCAAAGTTACTGTGATTAGAAGCTACATGATTATCTATACTTTGCTCTCTCTGATGTTCTACCAATATCAGCAAAGGCGCAAGTTTCCGCAACGTCCCTTAGTGGAACTTAGTTAAGCGTTGGAGACTTCTGTGTTCAGACATGGAACTAATGATTGCACAAGCTTATGTCTTTTTACATGTATTTTTGTTTATCCGTATTGTATGCATGGCGCTAACAATTTAACAAGTCTATAGGGCTGTGGTCCCAGTGCACTGAAAAGGAGGAGACGCAGACGAATCAACGCCTGAACGCGACGCGCGCGGCGGGTACCCGCTCTGTTCACGTACATTGTCGCTAGAGCGCCTTGACACTGGGTTCTTGAGGATCAAAGGAGTGGTTCTAGGCGGCTGACTCGACTCCACATCTGCTTTTTCGTGTACTCAAAAGAAAACCTGCCTCTAGCAAAGGCTGAGCTCATGGTGACTGTGAAAGCGTGTTTATGCTCCTCTGCGGCTAGTTCACTTGCATAACAGCGGAAATCTTTTGTCTGTCTCATCTGAAAGGCATGACAATATGCCATTGATCGTCACTCAAATAAGGAGAAACCAAAATGGCACAATTTTCTTTTTCGATAGACACATAATTGTCTCGGAATCAGCAACACCCATGAATGCATAAACGCCCAGAATTTTGACCAAACAAAGCACAAAACCCGAATTTATATGGGCGGCGTTGTGCACCTGTGCACGAGCCGGCATCATTGTAATTTAATAACTTTATTTTTAGCGCCTTTTTTCGCAGCGCAACCTTCGCAATTCATCACCTGTTATCGAACAAAACAGATTTTTGCAGTTTTCTCGAGAACTTTTTTTTTATCGTGAACACTACTTTCGAGTGGCCAGTGCACTTTCTTCCTTCATCTGCAAGATTGAGTCAGGTGCCCTATAAGATCTCCCGCGACACCTGAAATAGATGCGCCAAGAATAGAATGTACTTTCCGTCTACATCATCCAGTCTGTAACCGTCACGAGGACTTCGGCAGAGTATTTGATCGGGAAGGGACTCATTTAATTCTTGAAGTGATTATGGTTGGTCATTGAGTTTTCGGATATTGCTGCTATGGTGAAGGCCAGCCCCAAGCATAAGGCTGCAGACCACCCGGCTGCTGGCGCGCCTGTCGCGTGCTCCATTTCGATGTTGTGGACTTGTGGACGGGAGAAAGGGACATTACTTTGCGCTTTGGCCACGTTTGCCTTGGGATGTTCATGAAAACTGATGTAGATGAGAGACGTTCTCTGGCTTCTTCCAAGGTATTGCGATTCCGGTGTGAGCGCAATTTTCTCATAGTTTTGCAAGTTACCTTTGACCTATCCTGTTTCCTCGTTGTCGGAAAGAGTATAAAAGGCACAGCCGCAGGCGATATTTTCACTTTAATGACATTACACTGAAGAGGAGACACGATGTCTCACATTTGAGTCCGCGTATAAGAATCATGCGGTTGGCCTTTGGAAACCGCACATTCTTGGCTGAGTGCATGAAGTCCATAACGCAGAGATCCCATGTCCTGCCACCAGCTGTATATCATCCCACGTGTTTGCACTTCTAATATGTTTGGTTGGTGTCTAGGCATATCAACTGGAAGAACACCCGTTCACAAAGTTCATAGGCTAGAAAGGAACATTTGGCTGCACCTGGTAGTGATATGTCAATGTAGTGCGTCATAAGAGTAAAAATGAGTAAAAAAAAGAAAAATTGCCCAAAAAAATGCTCGAAAACAGGGTAGAACGACAAGTTACAGATGTCCGCACGTTCTTGAGCATTTTTTCTCCAACTTTTCACTTTTAGTGGATCTATGCACGGCAGGGACCGATGCACGACCCCGCCTCTGGCACTGGTGGGCGCGCTGCGCAACGGGGTGGACGCCCGGTGGAAGGGCATCGATCGATTGCCGGCCGCACAGCTGACCAGCAGCAATGCATTTTTCTCGTTTCCATCCCTCTTCTGCTTTCTCCTTCAAACTTTTTACCTATCTCCTACTTTTTCTGTTTCTCCTTTATTAACTAAGCGTTCTTATTGCGTGTGCGTTAGATTCACTTGTCTTCGTCAACAAACTACGTGATGTTCAAACTTGGTAATCCAAATTCTTTTTTTTTCAAGCTACTATTCCATCGCACAGGCAATTATAACACTTAGTTAATGATAGAGAAACAGAAAAACTAGGAGATAGATAGAAGTATGGAAGGAGAAAGCAGAAGAGGGTTGAAAACGAGGAGGATGCGTTGTTGCTGGTCAGCTGTGCGGCCGGTAAACGATCGATGCCCTTCCACCGGGCGCCCACCCCGTTGCGCTGCGCGCCCACCAGTGTCTGCGGCGGGATTGTGCACCGGTTCCTGTCGTGGATAGATTCAAAATATTTTAACTTTTGTGGCTGCCACATCTACCTTCTCATGAGGATAGCACAACAGCCGTTTTTATCGCGCACACTACCTACATATAACTAGCCTGTAGGAATATGTAGGAAAGCTTCGTTTGGCAGCGAGTCGATTTTATGGCGATTCTCACTTTCCGGAAAGATAGAGTCTGCTGAGACAGAAACAGTACCGACCGTAACCCATGGTCGTCTGAAAAACCGAAAAGGAACCTTATATTAGTGTTGAGCACCTAAGTAACAAAGTTTAATCGAAAAGTTCTGGGTTCAAACTGCCATCTCAAGTATATCGACTTTTCAAGATCCAGATTTATGCTCAACACACTGTTTCACCTCATACCATGATGGGATTCTGGCAAGATCTTCCCTTTCTCTCGCTTCGAACTACGCTAAAATGGTCCTCCTTTGTGAGTGAGGCTCACATCTCATTCAGCTTTTGTTTTCGCTCTTCCACTTTTGAACAGATCCGTCTTTTGCTGTGGAATCAATAAAGAACTATATGAATAAAGAGAGAGCAGTTTCTTGAACCATTGATTCAAAAATTAGTGTGGTTTCTGTCGCGTGCGAGCAGTGCCCCAATCGTATGGGTGTGATCGGCTAGCCTTGACAAAACAATATTCAGGAACATCATCATAATGTTTGCTCTGACTCCCACTTAAACGCTTGTGCAAAATTCGGTGCTGCGCCACTTATGATTCTTTCCAATCAGGAAGCAAGCAGCTTCGAGAAAATTATGATAGCGGATGCATCACTATCAAGAGCGTGGGACGGCTTTCCAAGAGTAAATCGGCTTTTGATGGCTGAGGACAAACAGAATCAAATTAGTAGGCGTTTTTCCTGTTGTGATCGTCGTTGCTATATTAGATACTTCTGAAGATGTCAGCCTTCGACGGCGTTTTCGACTCCAGGAGGTCCATCGAAAGGCGACTCTCTCATCTACGTAGGGCAGCCGAAGCTGCAAAGAGCGGTTATACGCAACTTGGAGGTATTGATTTTCTAAGGCGATTAGTACAAACAGCGTTCTTTTTATGGACTATGGTTAAAAATGGAAAGCTTGATATCGCAAATCAAGGAGGATTGCCAGCATCTGATTAAGTTTCGTGAAGCAGTTTTTATATATTCAGGGACAGGGCAGAGTTTCAGGATTCCGTGCTCAGAATTGACCAAACGCCCCCTGTTTGCGGGGGGCCAGCCGACCCATTGTATCGCTGTTTTCGTTTCACCAGAGGGATAGTTGCCGAATTTTTGAATAGACTTCATTGCTAAAGATTCTAACATGCTAGCATGTGCTTTGGCCCATCTTATTTTTCAAGAGTTCTCAGATACTCGCGGCTTAGTAAGGCAGCACGAGGGGATTACTAACCCATTTACTCATCGAGGTGTAAGCCCCTTTCGTTCCCCCAACTGCTGCCCAGGGCAGCACGTTGTGTCCTCTTGCTCCGCTCACTGCCCCAACTGCTGCTCGTATAGTTGCCCCACCTGCTGCTACAGTTGCCCCAACTGCTCCAGTCGTCGCCCCAACTGCTGCTCTTCATTGTGGCCCCAAGTGCTGCTCCGCATTGTGGCCCCAACTGCTGCTCTTCTTTCCCCGACTGCTGCTCTTTAATCTCGCCCCAACTGCTGCTCCTCATTTATGATCTTTTCTTTTTTCTTATAATTTTTATTTCGCAGATGACATGTCGATTTCAGCAGCAGCGCTGCAGCGACCCATCAAACATAAAGACATCAGTGAGGCCTATTGATATCCCTAACGGGGGTTTCATCCTTGATTATATTCTTTCATCTTCGCCACCGATCGAGGAAATGATGCTTGCCTTGTCGACTGTCTCATGCCCATGTAAGACTGCCTCGTATCTGGCACGAGTTTGCGAGGGCCGTTCAACACAGGCCTCGGTCGGTAGTGAATGTGTGTTCCAAAAACATTCTTCAACAGAGAAATTCTCTATCCCTGAACAAGAATCTATTTTCACTCGGTTTTGTGACCGTAAAGAATGGAATTAGGCGCTATATTCTGTTTTTTCTCGATTTTAAAGACGAATCATGGCTTTCTTCGGGAAAAAAGTTATACCCACATATTCCAAAGATGCAAATTTTCTCAAAATATTCTTAATTCACTGAAATTCGCACTGGTCAGAGGAATGTCTAGGGCGAACGAAATTGCAAATATCAGAGTATCCATCATTTGGCGATCTCTCTATAAATGGTGATTTTTTCCTTCCGAAAAAGCAATGCTTCAATGAAAATGTTTTCTTCTTTCGAAATTATTGCCGTAAACATTCTCAGGATAGTTTAAAATTGTTGAATTAAATGCAAAGTAAATTTTGAGAATTGTCTGCTATGAATTCTGTGAGCATTGTGTTTTTCGTGAAGAAAACGTATTGGCCATTTCGTTCCCTTTTCGGCAAACCATTGCCGCTCAGCATTTTAAAAATACAAGTCCTCGTGGTCCTTGTCCAAAATCAAAAAAATATGTTTACTGGAAAATGCGAGTAAAGTTCAAGGTAAGATCGTGATTTTCCAAAGTTTTCGACACATACCTTCAAGATTTGAAAAAAAAACTCAATTTGTTGTCGAATCTTGTAGAACACACTGAATAAATTATTTCAAAAGGGTTGAACATTTCTCAAATTTTCGGTCGGTTCCACACAACTATCATCCTATGAGAATGACGACTCATCATCTTTTTCAGTATAATTCATCAGCCTTTAACCGAGCTGAACCATTCACATTGCTCGCAAGGAACTATTTTACTCGAGTGTACCATCTCAAACCTAACGAAAATCCTTTTTTTCTAGACGGCGTTCGATTTGATGATCAATAAAGTACCAGATTTTTTTGGAAGACTTGATGCAACGAAAATGTGGATTTTGCATAGAATTACCACCTTTGAGGTGGCCGCGCAGGTGAACAGGTAAATCGCTCACGCTTGAAACTGAAAAGTGTACGGGCAAGACCTCAGACTCAGACCGTGCCAAAAACTGTCCGCCTCCCGCCGAGCGCATGTTGCGGCGCCCCACCCTGCTTATCCGATCCGAAAGCTCACTTGAATGCATTCTTCCTGGGGTCGTATTCGTCAACAACCCGCCGAGGGAAGTCGAAGGGAAGCGGAAGGGATGATACCGCGCGCGGCAGAGGAGCAGATCAACCCATCCTACATCATGTAAGATGGAAATGCAAACTGTGTTACGTATCGATATCACTGCGAAAACATAAAGATTCCATCGCGAAGCGGCCATTCTTCAGCTATGCGATTCGAAAAGTTCCGGCGGTCGCGAGGCAAGCCAAGGGAGGCGAGAGGTGGCCGTGGAGCGCGCATTTGGTACTGAAATTTCATCTCATCTACCCTTCGACTCCCCGGCGGGTTGGTGGCGAATACAACCCCTGGATTTCGATGGAAATGATTAAAAATCACCAAAACATGTTTGGTAATATACAGATTTCCTAGTTTACTATAGATTTAATGTTTTATATGCTCTCTATTTTTAGTCTAATGTGATCAAGCTAATCTTTCGGGTACTCTTTTAGTCTAATGTGAACAAGCTAATCTTTCGGGTACTTTCGGGTCGTCTATAGAGCTCAGGATTTCTATTATCAAAAACAGCGGAATACTGAGGCATGGAGAAATATAGCGGTGCCCTTCCAATCATTTAATGATCTGCTTACCGATTAAAAAGTTAGTTGCGCCCTAATTCCTTGCGATGGCATACTGTCTCATGAAAAAGCACGTTCTTGGTGGATCTTAGAATAGATTTCGAGCAGAGTATTGGTGGTTAGAGTTTAGCGAGTAGGAGTAGGCACGCATCCCCCGAAATCTACATACGCGTACGATACTTATGAAGCAGTCCTCACACTTTCTTTGCCTACATAACTATTCCCCAATTTGATATCCGTTCTGTGTCTTTCTGGAAGATGGCTGCAAAGATACTCGACTTCATCTGTGGTTTGCTTTCCCTTCATACAGGCTTCTGGCAAGCTTTCTCATATGCGACAGTACGCTCTATACGAATTCGACATGGATAATTCGTAATGCTTCGTCCCAGAAAACGCGGTGAGAACACGTAACCCCCCCCACACCCCCCAACAAACAAGCGGTTGTGTACCTTGATGTCACACTACACCCTCAGATATGAATTTTGTGATTTTTATTTGATTGTCTAGTAGACCCCTCTTTCATAAGACGTGTCAAGTGCGAGATCTCAATTCCTCCGAATAAGCGAGATATAGGCGACCACCTTAGGCCCGACCTCCTTCGATCACCACCACGGGCACACCCCTCACCAGTTTTCCAAATTCTGCAGCAGCTAGATGAATGACTAAATTCTCAAAAAGTCGTCGTTCTTCAGACCATAGCCAGACTGTGTCCTTATCCTGGCTCGCTCTCAGACAACGATTGCAAATGAAGAGAAGAGACAATTCATCCGCCAATTTTTCACCCTTTAATTATAGGCATATTTAATACGCCATAACTCTGTTCATAGGGGGTCTTGGACGAAAAAAAGAGATACCACTGTGGTCAGAGTGTGACCCTCCTTAAGACCAGCATAAAAACTAAAAAATCATCTTCTGGGTGTTCTGTGCCTTTAAAGGCAGCTTCCTTTTTTTGAGGCGGAAATCCGCATTTGGGGTTTTCTTTTCACTCCAATATTTGAAACAAGTGGAGATAGCAAAACTTGAGACCTCAATGTTGCGCCTTTATAATGCTATAAGCTCGTCAAAACTGCTCCGTGGTCTGAAAAGGCGTCATCTGACATGAGGAACAGAAGCGCCACGACAGGTTGCGACAGGCCGCGAAACTCCAACAGTCTATTTTCTTCATTCCGAGAGATCCTCGTTCAAACCTCTGTATTTAGAGCTTCTTATAATTCTCGACAACAGAGAGGCGAAAAGAATTGCGGAACCTAAAAAGTTAAGGGGCTAAACCAATTCAAACGTTCAAATTTTCGACATTGGTGTATTACACAATACACACCGAACAGACGTATTTAAAGGCATCGTACACGATGAAAACCATATTTGGGTTTTTGATGTTTTCGTGTTGTACTATCCCTATAGTGACTAACGGTAGCAAAACGCCCCCTCAAAAACGTCAACTTTTAGAGAAAAACCCATTTTTAGAAAGTTCATAGCAAATTTGAATTTCGCGCCGGCATCAACTTGGGATAGTTGCGCAGAGAATGCAAGGAACAGTTTTACGCTTCGTTCCTTGGCGCAGCGTTGGAAGCAATTCACCGGGGAGGCCCCTCAACTACGGCTTCAGCTGGAATTAAAATGGGCTACCCACCTGCTGCGTCCAGTGCTGCCGGCTGCTTTCGATCGATGCCGAATTCAGAAATTGACTGGCGTGTGTGGTGCGCCCTACGACGCGTCAAGGCACGCCCGCCGTCAGCAACCCAGGAGCTTTGTTCCTTGTAACAACGGATCGACCCCAAGGCCGGCCCCCCAAACCCAGGAAGCCAATTTGAGGTAAGCGAATCTTCAATCAGAGACGGTTTTGTAACTTCAAACTTTCTAAGTGACATTGTCATGGCCTACTAGTCCGAATGAACGCATAAACCCAAATTCGGTTTTCATCGTGGACGATGCCTTTAAAGAAAGCTGAATGCTACGGGATTTTCAATCGAGTTTTTCTCCGAAGCTTGCGTATTTTGGGTGGCCTGTTTGCGGTATATCACAACCTGGTAGTCCTACCTGCAGAAATTTAAAAAATGAATACGGTTTTTTTGCGCGAACGCTACCTCTAAGGTAGTCCTTGTGATACGGCTGGATATCAATAGGTTGTGTGAACTCTAACTCTACGTTGTACGGGAGTAGAGCATGTGCACGCATAGGAGCGAAGAACTCTTCATGCTGATTATGACAGTGCTTGTAGCTACCCGAGTGGACCATTTTGAGAAATGTTACCACACGGTGCTGGCCACAAGAGAGAGCAGCAGCTGAGGAGACGAATGGAGAACGAGGGCAGCACGTGCTCCTCAAGCAAGAGCTCGTCCACTTGTGCTGCCCTCGTTGTTCTCGAGGGGCTGAGTGCGCCCCATTACAACGTTCAATATGACGACCGATTGTTTTGCTTAAACTCTGCACACATTGTTTAGGAGAAAAACACAAGATGTCAATTGATCCTACTAACTATATTTGGCTAAGTGTGTGTGACCGTCTGTGTGTGTGTGAGAGAGAGAGTGAACGGAACTTTGTCATCGTCACCCGTCGTTAACAGTTGACACCCGGCTGTCACACCCACTGTCCACGTACTCAGACAGTCGGGGCTTAGTACGTCGGCACAATACCGTTAGTACGCCGGCACAAAGGGATCGGCAGCACCTGTGCTGTAGCTGCTGGTATCAGCAGGATATGCTGGCAACAACCAGGAGCTCCTGTTGCTTGTGCTGGCTTACTAACGCTTTGTTTATCGTGGCACGCGTGCTATTGCCAGCCACTCTCTCCTAATGTCTGCTGACACTCTTCCATTGATTTGTCTAATACGAATGAACATTGCAGCATTCTCTTGTACGACGGCGGCGGGTATATAAGGCCGCCAGTCTTGCTGAGGGGGCAGTTGGCCGTTTGAGGCCGGTCCGTGAAGGTGAGCTTGTGTCACTGTTCGGAAAGCTAATTTTAGAACGCTGAGGATCGTCCCCATCGCCCATCGCGAAGCCTCCTGGTGGCGGATCGCGGGGAGGATGTTCTCCTTGCTGCTGGCCGGGCCAAGAAATATATCCAACACCGGTAAGGAGAGTGGTAGTCCAGATTCTGTCGATAATGAGCGTTAGTACGCCAGCATACGTTGGCAGGATATGCTGCCGCAACCAGCAGGTCCTGCACACAACGAGCGTTAGTACGCCAGGTTTGCCCTGGCGTACTAACGGTGTTGTGCCGACGTACTAAGCCCCGACTGTCCGAGTATGCAGCGGTGGTCATTGACCTCGCTTCGTGTCAATGGGAAAACAGGAAAACAAGAGAACAATCAGTTCTGAGTACTGTTCTACTGCTCATTTGTGCCTACTGCTTCAAATGTTTATTCATAATCACTTTCTGGAGAGACAGCTTTCTGGGATGAGCTCAAGAACTGAGCAGGACATCAATGTACCCCGAAAAGTTCACCAAACCATGGAGAAGTGTGACATAACTTTCTCCGCAGATTCTCTTCTTTAAAATCTGTGTCAGACTGTGAAGGGTTATGCATTGCAATGCATTAGTACCCTGTGTAAGCTTGATTGAGGACAGTGTAACTGATTTTCTTGAAAACATACAGGAGTGCGCAAGTTTTTTTATCGCAAAAAAAAAGCTTTTTGTGATGTTTTCTGCTCATGCAACTCTAAGATATATTGCCGCGACTTCGCCGCAACTCCTCCGGTTTGACGCCTGCCGGAGGAGTTGCGGGGGAGATGAGAGACAGAACCGCGGACGATTCTTTATTGACCGAATCGCGGTAGGGTCACGGAAGAGTTCCGGGGGAGTCCCAGTAGAGTAGCGAAAGCGTGATCCACGGGGAAGTGGCGGCAAAGCCGCGGAAGAGGCGAGGGTCGCTCGGGAGTCGCGGGATGGTACGGGATCGCGAAGGAGTCGATTGGCAGCAGCGGAAGAGTCACGGCAATATTTCTCAGAGAAAGCGCCTTATCGCCATATCTCGCTTCAAGATTGAAAAAATGAAATTTTGAGGTAGTCTTCGTGTTCCTCTTAGAGAGGCAAATGTGAAGTCATTGCGACTCCGGTATCCTGTTGAAAAAGGTGTATTTCCTTCAAAAATTCATGTCGACCACAGATCAGAAAATGAAAGATTTCTGCTATCATGATCATCTGACCAATTCATAGTGAGGGATTTTTTGGTGCAAATATGCATTTTTCGATGCACTTCTTGCGTTCAATCTATTGTTTTCTAATACTATCGTATAGGACTCAATGAAAGCAATTTAGAAATTACTTCAAAATTGAAATCGGACCACTTTGAAGCAAGTTATAGCGATGCAGCGCTTTGTGAGCGCAAAAAAAAACGCCGCAAAATGCTTTTTCTGCGAAAAATTGTGCGGAACTGTACCTCAGGGGTAAAATTCGATATTATAGTCCGCCCACCGTGTATAGCAACCCTGTCAAGCTCGAGAACTCAATTCGATCAAATAAGTGAGAAACTACACGGAAAAAGTCGACCCCGCTCACAACACCCTAAAAGCATAATCAAGCGTTCAGACCCCGAAAAAGTAACCCAAATTTTTGCAAACGGAAAAATTAGTTTGTGTGGAGATGCTTAAAAGCAAAATGCACAATAGCAGAGCTCTTGGTTCCCTTTCCGGGTCGATGCAGTTAGGCTTTTGGGGCGGAGCCGACTTTTTCCTTGAAGTTTCTCACTTATTACAGCGAATTGAGATCTCGCGCTTGGAAGGGTTGCACGGTGGAAGGGCTATAATATCAAACTTAACTCCTGATGTTGCACTGTGCCTTCAAGGCTGTTTAGCGCAGCGAGGCACTGCTCTGTAATTCAAACAATCCATAGATCCTAAAGCACGCCCACAAGTACGCCGCGAAGCGGCGTGGGTGTGCACCTTGTATAGAGATATCCAGAAGTCTAAATGTACATGTCAAAAAAAATAACTCTCCAAACTGATTATGAATGTCCTTGTAGCTGCCCAAATAAACCACTTTGAGCAAAGTTACCACACTGCGCTGGCCAAAACGGAGAGCAGCAGCTGAAGCGACGAAAGGAGGACGAGGGCAGCACGTGCTGCTAAGAGCAGCACAAAGGCAGCACGTGCTGCTAGAGCAGCAGCTCTTCCCCTCGTGCTGCCCTCGCTATCCTCGTCGAGGTGAAAGCCTATTGTGCTACATTACGACTCGCGATCCTCTGAGTTTTTGGTATAGGGAACAGGAAACAAAGAAGTCACTTGCGTAAGAATTTCGCTCGAAACCATTTGCGTCGTTTGGTTTGACGTTTTGTCTGCAGTGCACAAAATACATCAGCAGGTCCTAATGAATATTTAATAGGTCTTTTAAAGGCAGTATTCACGATGGAAATCGTTTTTCTGTTTTTCCGCCTATCTCGAAAACGGCTCCATGCTGATTCCAACGATGTCTCTGTAATCGTACAAGACCTTCTGGATATGGAGTTATGGTCCCTCAAAGATTGAGCTAAGGAAACATGGTGGACGAGTTGTCCGAGGCTAGTAACTTCCTTCTTTTGCAGCCGAGGTATGCGAGCTGACCTGATCAAAGGGAGAAGTTGAGAATGAAGGGAAGAATGGGGTTGTTGTTCGGAAACCATTGCTCATCTCACAATCTCGAGCATTCATTTGTTCACGTCGGTGGGCGTGGAAAGTGCATCTGGGGTGTGACGAGCTGACGGGTGTCCAACTTTGGGGCTGTAGGGGACCGTTCCGAGCTCATTTTTCTTAGTTTTTTCAACGTTAGGGTTGCTCTAGGCCCCGCAGCTGCCGATTTCCACCAAAAAACCAGACTTGGTTTTTATCGGGGACACTGCCTTTAAACAGTTCTTTCTCCGATACTCGAGAGTGTTATGGAGACTTTCCTCTATTATCTACTACTTTGTGAACTTCCAAGCATGTAGTGCACGTCCACAAGAAGATAAATATCCTTTTTGCACTTAGTCGCATTCAAAAGAAACACGAGATACTTCCTACCGAGTACCCCTAGTTCTGATTGTTAAAATCGCGTTGAGTTCCAGTAATACTCCTTCACGGTATCCAAATTTCTATCGGTAATCCTTTTCAGGGCAATACCGGAATGTTGTGCATTTCTTCGTGGAGGATTGGTTTTTATCAGCGATGCTTGGCATCATTACTGCAATACTATCGATCTCAACTGATGTGGCCATAGAATACATACTTCATTGTAAGTTTCCGCTTATTTAATGCTCCGCTATGGAGCTGAGCAGAAAGGCCACCTTATCATGGGCAGCCGTATTGATAATGAGTCTGCAGAGTTTAAGTAGCGGCGTTGCTTGCGGCGACGAAGAGCGCTAGGTTACGCAATATTGATCGCATTCAACGACGGGAGCTACCGACCCGGCGTGACAGGGGCGCCGCAGTGTTCTGACGCCGCGACGGCCCTGCGTCACTGCTAGCGAGCGGCAGCCGACGCCGCAACGACTCAGGCGATTCTGAGCCCCGAGCCGCCTTACAGTTCGGCTCGTGTTTCCTTAATCTCCAGGCCAATGCTGTTGCTGTCCGCGCTCCTCCAGTTCGCCCGGATGGCAACAGCAGTGGCTCGGATAGCAACAGCACTGGTCCAGAAAATGGGGAAACACGAGCTGAACTGTCAGGCGGCTTAAGGCCGCGAATCTCCTGAGGATAATGTTCGGAAACATTTTTGTCACCGCGTCAGGGCTGAAGTTCGATGACCACTCACCGGCCGCTGCAACTCTGCAGACCCTGTAGATCGCAGCGATCTAATAATACAGGAGCCTATCATAAGTTCGCGCCGCATCGCGATCCAACTCTGCTCAGCCCCAATGCCTTTTCTAATTTTATTACTCTCGGGTCCACCCTGGACACCCGTCCCGGAGTGGCGATTCTGTAAAGCAACCCCCTTTTTTGAAGTCCATTCCAAGCTTCCTTTTTGAAAAACCGAAAACGGTTGATTTGTCACAAGCTAAGCGCAGCTCTCATGATTATAATCCCCTCTGACAGACAAATATCCGAAATGGCATTAATTAGGGAAGTCTCAGCGGAATTTCACAAAAAAAAGAACCTCAGAAAAGCTTACTAATGACTTGGTAGCTCGTTTCAGTGACTGTCAAATGTTATCGAAAATTCGCAAAACCTGCCACACTTCAGCAAATTTTCCATGACGTTCAACTTCTTTCACGAACATATGCACTCGTCTGCCCACCCTCTACTGCATTTTGTTGTGAACTGATCTGAACTGATGTGTTTTTCCCTCCCTCCTCGCATGCTTGAATCGCTGCACGACGCTGAATACGTAGACACATTGTCGAAAAACTTGCCCCATAATCTTGAAGACATGAACCATGAGCAGGATTCGAACAATATCAAATTCATAACGAGGTCAAAAATCATCCCATTTCTCAACTATTTTTTCAAGAAATCCTGTTTCTTCAACATAAGATACGTAAAATTGTTACTTGTATGAGAAAGAGGGCGTGTGTGGGGCACCGGCTAGAGACGCCATTGTCACGAACACGGTCGAGTGATCGATCCTCGTCCGAAGTCAACCAAGCCTTCTATCCCTCCAGGGGCGATGAATTGGTACCAGACTTGCCTGGGAGGATATCGATTGGGCACTGACTTGAATTTTGGCTGGCCCCAGAAGGTCACTGTATATGTAGGCCCAATACACAATAAAAAGTCTCGACGGTTCTGAATGGAAATCGAATGTGTGGCGCATCCCCAGAGGGATTGATAAACGCTTAGAACTTTATCTTTTAAAGCTGAACCTGGAATACGGCGGGTAATAGATTGGCCTCTTGATTTTGGTTGAAAATCATAAAAACGTCATCTTATTCGAACACTGGTCTCTAATTTAGACCTCCTTACCCATTTTCTATGAGGGTGAAAATTATAGATCACAGATGCACAATAGCAGGAAATACGATAAATTTCTTGCTATGTACGTTCCATGACTGACATTTCCTCGCCAGACTGGAAGCAGCAGGAAGTGATCCTTTTTTGTTTAACAGTCCTTTTGGTGACCAAATCGATGGTTCTAAAATAGCATTCCGCCAATATGTCAATAGCGATTAATCGCCACATATGAAAACAGCGACGCCACTGTCGCGGCCGCACGTCTCAGGGGCCAGTTTTTCGCGCACCGGAAGTGGTGTGGGGGGCATCATGAGTGGAGTCGATCTCACTGCGATTGTCATTTACCCGCTGATTTATTGACTGCTGACTAGGGGCGATTGTGCATTACCAGTAGATTATCAATGAAAAAATTCATAGGTGTAAATTCCGACTTCTTTTCAAGCAGCTCTTTTCAAGTGCTAGTGCACAATACCGGACGAGGAGATATGAGAAATTTTGCAGACTGGGTGACGATTCTTTTCGATCAACGTTTCAGGGACTGGGTATGCTCGCACACTCAACCATATGGACTCTGGCAAACCTCTAGTGACCTGTGGATTTCGATTATCACCAGCAGCGAGCCTCGGTGAAATTAAACTAGTGATAAGGAGGTTTCGACGAAAAAGCCACCGCTTCGCGCCCTGATAATTGAAAATAGGAGCTCACTTGAGTTAAATCAGAGTCTAACTTCCCTTGAAGAGCTGAAAGTAGGAATATATTCTCATTAAATGAATTTGTTCTCAGACAGCAGCGTGTTAGGGGTCGTTTATACTTCCGCCGCGGAGCGGCGCGGCGCGCCGCGCCGTTTGAAAGATCGCGACACCAGGATGTATATTCGGGCTGCGTCGAATTTACGCGGCGAAGTCGCAGAATGACGTTAAACACAGCCTGGAGTAGCTCTGACATAACACAAAGCCGATTGTAATGAGTGATTTCTTGTGCAAAAGTAACATATATAATTTTTTGTACCATAACACAGCACCCGAAGGCGGTTAGAGTTTTCGAAAACGATTTCTCTTTAGAAAAACAATTTCAAAAGATAAAAAAATGAACCTTTCACAACCCAGCCTACTCTAAACAACGCCCAGGACCTTGGAAGGAATTTTAGAGATGAATCGGAAGAACAAAATTGAGAATGTGTATGAAATAACAGCAAAAGAAGCATACTATGTCAACGCGGATCGTACGCGGCCGCCGCGCCGCCTGCTTCCCTCGGGCGGCCGCGTGCGGCACCGTTGGAAGATTTCGAGCAGAAAAACTCTAAACGCCTCGCGGCGCCGCTTGATCGATATAGCTGTATTGCATCTCGCCGCGCCGCGGCGGAAGTATAAACGACCCCTTAGGCACGCAACACACCCACTTGATTGAACTGAGGAGCTACTTCCTCGTTGTTCTCGTGCTGACCTTCTGTCCTTCTGTCGAACTTGCGCTGTACTAGTGCTGTCCTAGTGTTATCCTACCGATAACCTCCAAATGTCCTCCGCTTGCGCTTGACATCCTACAAAGTGCTTGTAGATTTGGTTTGACTGAAAACAGAACACGATGAAGTACGCGTTTCATTAGAGCATGTTATAGCTATGACATGCGTTCAACACATAAGTAGCCAAAGCTTCTGCGGCTCCTTCTCAAGGGATTAGAGGGATCTGCGACAATTGTGCGATGTCCAATGCTTTCGGAAGATTTCTTCATAATTAGTGACTTTGTTTTCAATCAATATAGGGGCTCATACGTCATCTATGTATCTTCGATCATTCTTCGCAGATTTCTTGAACGAAACCTGTTTTAGATTTTTCATGCAAATATTCAAAAACTTTGCAATACGTGGGTATAAGTGCTAGCTGCAAATCGGGCGACCTATGGTCTGATCATAGTTGGCCGATCGGATGTAGCCAGCACGGTCGATAAGCACGAAAGACACGAAAACACCCGGTGTGGCCGATCCGACTGATATGCTCAACACATGGGGTAGGATATGAATCACATTTATCCATGATTCCATTCCACATATTTCACACGTATTGACCGCGTCGGCCACTCCGGGTGTTGTTTTTTCAACCATTATAATTCATGCTTTCCATTCGTATCGGCCGGGATAGCCACGGCGGGGTTATTACCACCGGGGTCCTGGGGTGAGTTCCAAGAAGATTTCCATGGGAAGAAAATGAGTCTGATAAGATATACTTGACTTAATCGGTTGGCTTTCGCCTGACGCGGTCATTCCGCATCTTCACCGAGGTGTGCCGTCCTAGTAGTCAGCCGTGTCCATTTTTCACGGTCTTCAGCCACAATTTGAACACATTCCATCCAGCTGTCACTATTCCATTTCCTGCGAAACGTAACATCGCGCCTGAACTGTCTTTCGATGCCGAGTGACTTTAAATCCTCTTTAACCACATCCGTCCAGAACTTTCGCCTACGCCCAGGTGGCCGTTTCCAGACAGGATTTGGAAGCATTTTTAAAGCGTGTTGTACGAGACGATGCGGCGTTCTTCTTAGTATATGCCCGAGCAGTCGAAGTCGACTTTCCATTGCTGCTTGAGATGGCGTTAGGAGATGCTGGCACCTCCCTCGTGCCAAGCGTTGATGTACTGCGTCGATTTCCTTGTAAAGGTCTTCGTTATGGCATACACGCGGCCAGAAATATCCAAGCAAACGCCTAAAAAGCTTCCTCTCCGTGCAATCCAACCTTTCCATCTGCGTTTTCGGTGCTGCCCACGTCTCCGATCCGTACATCATGATAGGGCGAATAGCGATAAGATATAACGAATGATAATCTAACAGATAGGCTCATTTCATGCGGTCTCTCAATCTATCATTGGTCGGCTCTTATCAGATTCATTTTTCCTCCCGCGGAAATCTTCTTGGAACGCACCCCTGGTGTTTTCATTCTCACCATTGAAAAGCACATACATTTCCGAGAGACATGTAGAAAAGTCTTTCAGATTTGACTGGAGAGAGTTTAAATCACCGCATGCATAGATCGCACTTGTGAGTTCATTGATTTTTTTCAGATCGACGTCATCTGTACGAATGGGCCAACGAGCACCATGTCTACACGGGTTTTGCAACATGGGTTCTTTTCGCTACTGTTTTGGTAACCTGTGCATCATTAGTTTGTCATGCACTTGGAAAGCAAGCCGTCGGTAAGTTTCCATAATTTGCTCCTAGAGTTATTTTTTGAATATCTTGCTCTTGCTTTCACCTATACGGCGTTCATCAGCAAACTCATCCTTATCTGATATACTTGTAGGCTATGGTATACTTCTGCGACACACCGTCGTGTCGCTGTGCACAGCGACAGGACCATGTGTCGCAGAAGTATACCATAGCCTAGAAGTATATCAGTGCGTGCCGAAGCCTGCCGCAGTGCTGGCAGCGGGAGGTTTCAGCACATTTGCAGTATGAAAGCCCTCCGTTACACATAGCTGCAACGACGAACTGTTCCTACCCCTGCCAATGCCGTTGCTCTGAGGCGGGCCCCGCCGCGGTTTGTGCTAGATTACACTCTTGTCGATAAAGTATACCACACCCTCAAAGGGCGGAAGTTCCACAAATTCACACCCTAAGGCGACGGGATGATAAACACGAGCATCGATCGAGATCGCGTCGCAGGTCGATCTGTATTCAAAACATGTAATCGCGGCGATCAGCGATGGTAGTGTAAAATAGGCTTAAGACTAGGATCATACACCCTCGGCGAGCGGCTGTGACTGCGCATACCATGGACATCGATTTTTGTTTGACATTGATTATGACCACAGCGTCGCGTCGCGCGTCGCGGGAAGATTGAACCCGACCTAGCAATGGCCTGGCGTCACCCTCAGCTGGGGAGTTCTAATTTCTACCGTTCTTTAGAAAAAAGGGAGCGGAGCAGCGTCGGAAATACAGACAACCGTTTCGTACATCCCTGAGGAAGGATGAATGTGGATTTGAGTCTGAGCCTTCAAATCTCACCCGCGGCTGGCGCGGGAGACCAGCAGTTCTCCGAATAAGGGCCAGGCTCGTCTTCACCGCGGCGAGATTCGGACGAGTATCCCTTGTCGCCATTACACTTGCAGCCTGTTATTGCGCGCTGTATTGTCCAATCCATCCTCGACCCATTTGTAATTTCTTCCATTTGGTGTTCATTAAGCCTTTCTCCTCCCCACGTTCTCCTCTACATTCTCAATAAACCGTATTAATCTTCAAGAAAACCGCTCTGGTTGTTTTTTTTTCGAAGCCAAGCCGGTGGTATTTTTCTCGAGCCAAACCAATATTCAAAAGTTTTCATTGGGGTATGAATTTGCTGTGATCCTCCTAAAACACTTTAAATTGTTGGGTTGGTCTTGGTAATGACGTCCGTGAGGGAATAATCGTCATGAGGGGATTTTAGTATAACACATACTTATTCCTCCTATCGATAATAGTCTAACTGATTACGGAAAGAACTAGTAGGAATTTACAAAAAAAAACATCGACATTTCTTCCCAAAATTTACAGTCGCTAACGCGCTCCGCCCGTAGAAAATTGCTTCCTGAGCCCATCCTCCGCGCGCGACGGACTCGTCGCGTGGCGACCGGAGAACTGCAGTACACCCGGCTGGCGCGGTGGTCGAGTGCGCCGGCCCGCTAATGGATTCAGGCCGAGAGAAGAGAGCAGTTGATCAGCCTACCATACCGTCAGCCGCCGGTGAGAATTAGAACCGCCCGCGCCAGCTGCCGCTGAGATTTAAATGTTTCTTCTTAAGGGCGCAAGCCACGGACCTACCTGTAAGCGCCTCAATTCGAGCGTGATTGCTACATCGATCCGAGGTTAGCACCGTGCACTCTCAGAGCCGATGTTCCAGCGAACTCGTCATTTTCTGGGAGTTTGTATGGCGTGTTAAATAACATGTAATTTATTCGGTGCTCAATTCTGCAAGCTGATTTTCTAATTTTCCTGTGCAAGTAATCCGATTCTGATTATTAGTGTCTGTTGACACCACCTACGCTAGTCGTATTAGCATGCAGGATACCTCACTTAATCCTTCGAAAATTTCGTGAATTAATCCGTGGACTTCCAATATACTAGGAAAAACAACGAGCCAGCATATACCTATTACAAGAAAGAAAGCTTTGGAGTTTCCCATTTTCTCACACACTTTCATGGGTCTAGAATTCCCATCTTATGTCTTTCAACTGACTGCCTGAATGTCAATAAAGCTCAGGAGATAGCAGCTTCATGATCACTGATAATAGGACTAAACCAAACTAAACTGACAAATTTCACATTTCTAGACCACCCTCTATGACTAGTTTTACTTAGCAAAAAGGAAATCTGGAATTTGAGAAAAACTTCGTATTCATACTTGCACGTCAACTCGTTCTTCAACTGTATTACATCTTCTACGTCTATCCGATTCTTCATCTCTTACATCATCATGAGCCATCAGAGAATTTCCTGTAATAGACTAAGACACTAAAGGGCAATTAATTGCGCGACGTTCGACCACGGTTTCTCTGGTCAATGATTTTCGAGAACGGCGCAACGCCAAAAATAACTCAATAGGAGATGTTCTACCTAGCTCATAGCGGATGATAGGTCGCGCTCGTTTTTTGCTTTTCCTGCAAAAATGTAATTCCTTCTTTGCGGGTTATACATTTGCAGAGTTGCGCACATCAACTTCCCTCCGAATAAAGGAGAAATAACCAGAGGGGTGAAACGGATCGATGGCGTCATGACATTATGCTTAGAATGTGACAGCGTGAGCGATCATTCTGGTGATTGGTTATCTGGGAGGGGGCGATATCGCGTGTGATTCGCAGCTGCCAGGCTGCTTCACAAGAAAACAGAGTCTGCAAAAACTTGCCGCAACAGTGCCGGCAAAGTAACGCTATCCTCGATTGTGCCGTGATGGCTCCACTCTAGTGCCGCTTCGGTGTCTGTGGAATCTGAAGCGGCACTATCTCCTTACTGTCGCGGCAGCTATTGCCACAGAAAAGTATGATGGCTATTGCTGGAAGGATTGAGTCTTAAATAGCTGGGTGCGGCTTCTCAAATGCAGCGTCCTCGCAGGAATCACATGTAGTTTTTTCT
Organism: Aplectana chamaeleonis; assembly: GCA_029168955.1. Lineage (NCBI taxonomy): Eukaryota > Metazoa > Nematoda > Chromadorea > Rhabditida > Cosmocercidae > Aplectana > Aplectana chamaeleonis. The sequence goes on from JAPDOI010000337.1 coordinate 66,104, forward strand.
TCTCGACCCAATAAGTAAATCAATTGAAAGATCCTAGCATTCGAACGTGGGTATTGAAAGCATTTTGTTTTTAGAGAACTGTAGTTTAAGCAACTTGCTGGGTGCGGCTTCCTAATAAAATGACATGGAGCCGCCTCTTGAGCATCAATATGTTCTCGATGATGTTTTAGATTTTGTATCTCTCTCTCTCTCACTCTCTCGTGTGATCTTTAAAAACCTGAAGTTTGACATTCAGTGGCGCAGCACGCAAATGACCTCGTGACGTCCCACTCAAATGCAGTCATCATAGCAGCAACTATTTTTATCATCGTTTCGGTGTAATAAATCATTCAAATCTTTTTAGAGGGACCTGAGCACATGAGCAAAATTTCTCACGCATGATTCCAGTGCCAAAGTTTGCCAGAACATGGGTTTTATCCCTGAAAAGATGAACATGTTTTCTCTGTCGATTCCCCAGTGATTTTTTGATGTTAACTGATGTTTTGATGCAGATATAATAATTTACACATAACTTGCCTTGCATTCCGCACCCCGGCTTCGCCAGTGCGCTGAAAGGTTGCGTTGTGGCGCGTACATCTGCTACTGGCTAGGGTAGCATCCGGTACGACATTCACCCAGGATTTCATCAAATCCGAAATGGGGGAATCGGAATTGACTAGAAATTCTACCCAAGGTTAGGCCTTATTCATGCTTCCCATCGCAGCGGCATTCGACAAAAAACAGCATCGATCGAACGCGGTGATGTTGCGTATTAAGGGAGCCGTCCGAGTCAGGGGTGTGCGGAATTTCCTGTTTTCTGTTTTCTGCCCATTTTTGACCATTTTTTTCTGTCTTCTGTAAAAATAGCCGAAAATCGAGCAGAAAACAGAAAAAACGTGAATTGCGATTTTTAGCAGGATTGCCCTGGAAAAAAGTGGCCGAATTTATCGAAGCTAAGCCAATAGGTTGAGGGTGAACTTCACCTAGGCTCTCTGCAGTTCCCACATGCTAGACACTTAGCTCGCTGTTGTGCTTATCCATTAGGGCGCATGTGGCGCGGTGGGAGGAAGCGCTGCTGTTCGCTGTACGTGGTCGGGTTCGATCCTTCCCGAGGTGAATCAGCCCAGCTATACCTCCGGGACCCTTTAATTGGTGACAGATTCATTTATGGAGATGAAAGCACTCACTGGGAAGTCGAGTGGCCCCCTACAAGCCACTAAGTAGGCGCGAGAACAATTCAAGCCTCTATCAATACGACGTATAATGCGCTGCGCACCCCAATAGAGATTTAGAAAGCCGATTCCTTGTCTTCATCTTTTATCGGATATCCTTACCCAGAGGTTAAACGTTTACAAATCCCTCAGATGGTACGCGATGCACTAAAATGAAGGGAAAACTGCAATGTTACTATATACTTACAATAATAAGCCATTAATACTACTTAACGCCCACTATTCACACCCGCACTGGCGCGTCACTTAAAGGCACAGTACACCCTCAGATATGAATTTCGAGATTTTCATGTAATTGTGTAGAAGACCCCTCCTGTATAACACGGTCCAAATGCGAGATCTCAATTCCTCCAAATAAGCGAGATATTAGCGACCACCACAGGCCCGACCCCCTTCGCTCACCACCACAGGCCCGACCCCCTAACAGATTTTCGAACTCGATAGCGGCTCGATGGATGGATGATTTCCAACAAGTCGTCGTTCTTCAGTCCATTGCTGGGCTATCTCCTTATCCTGGCTCGCATTCTCGCAACGATTGCGAATGAAGAGAAATACAGGCCTGAGACAACTCGTCCACCGATTTTTCACCCTCAAAACCTGGTCATATTTGAAGAGCCATAGCTCTGTTCAAGGGAGGTCTTGAACGATTTTAGAAATACTGCTGTGATCAGCGTGTGACTCTCTCCAAGATAAGCATGAAATCTACACGTTGGCAGAGACTAAGAATTCCCGCTTCGTTGGAGCGGGGTAATGTTAGCCCCAACTGTGTCATGCGTGCAAACTCTAAACACGTGTTTTCACTCGGTGCACCGCAGGCTGGTACAGAATTCAGTTAAGATGAAGCGCCAAAAAATCTATGGTAAGGCTATGAGGCAGATGATGATTCCGCCACAGAGGTACGAGAGGCTCTCAACCATAGCTTCGTTGGGCGGAGCCCTGTACTCCACCAACCTTCACCCCTGGGCAGGTGAAGTAGGGAACCTCCACAATTGGGAAAACCGGTGACAACCGGTGAAAGGCTCCGAAAAAAAAATGAAAGTGATCCAATACTCATGCAAGTTATTTTCAAGATTGGGTGGGTGTCACTGCCGGTTTTTCGTTCATAACTTTTTTACCCTTGAAGATGGCCCTTTAGTGAAGGCTCTTTTCGGAATTCACATAAAATTTTGCATCGAATAGCGTTTTCAGTTCCGAAAAATACGTTCCCCTTCTACCAGCCGATTTCAGTTTATAAAGTGCATTTTTTCACCTGAAACTATCGGTTTTTCGTTCATAACTTTTTTGTGCTTTGAGTTAGGCTTTTGTTAAAGGCTGTTTTTGAAATCTACGTAGAATTCTGCGTCGAATGATATATCGGGTTCCTATTTTTGCTTGCCCCATAAGTCAGCCAGGTCGGTGGAGCCGAGCCCTGTTGTTGACTCCAGCAGCACTCTGCGTCTCCTACTTACACCATAGAGGCGAGAGCAACGTATGGAGATAACTAAGGAGCTCGTCTCCAGGCTGGCATATGGAGCAAGCTAGGTTAGAAACCCGTTATACCATTCGACGCAGAATTTTACGTAGATTTCAATACTCTATCTTCAACGGTAGAAGAGTTATAGGCGAAAAACTGGTGTTTCGTAAAATGAATTAGGCTGAAGGATCGAGAAAATATCTTTCTAAACTAGGAAAACTTGTCGACGCAGAATTCCATCGAGATTCCAAGAACAACCTTCACCAGAGGTCCATCTCCAAGCACAAAATGTTATGGACGAAAAAGCGATACTTTCAGGCGAAAAAATGCATTTTATAAACTGAAATCGGCCGGTAGAAGTATAACGTATTTTTTGAAACTGAAAACGCTATTCGATGCACAATTGTATTAGGATTACAAAAACAACCTTCCACGAAGGCCTATCTTTTAGGGTAAAAAAGTTATGGACGAAGCACTGATTGCTTTTGGTGAAAGAAACGCTACTTCATAAATTGAAATCGGCTGAGAGATTGGAAACGGATTTTTCTCAACGTGAAAACATTATTCGACGCAAAATTTCATGGAGACTTCGGAAAGAGCTCCGTTCAAAGATTCGTCGTAAAGGGCAAAAATTTTGTGAGCTAAGAACGGGCAGCTTTTCGAAAATCGCTTGCAAAACTTTCCGAAAAAATTTCGACTCCAAGACAGCTCAAAGGAAATTTTTCATGACCTAGGCAGATCATTCCTTTAAGAATAGTGAATTTCAAGAGGAGGTCATCTAACGAAAAAAATGTTCCAAAATCAATGATTAGAAATAAAAATATACTGAATGCAAGAAAAAAGAGGATTGAGAAAACATCACATTTTGAAGTTGTAGGGAACCTTCACCATTCCCCTTCAGGTATCCTAAACAACCTTCACCTCTCGGACCGCTGTCTCCACCCCAACAAACTCCATCACTGGATGAGGGATCGCCGCGACGCTGCTTGGCGGGAAAAATTGCGCGCGGGAAAGCGAAGGGAGAGTGGCTATTGATCGCGCAATTTTTCCCGCCAAGCAGCGTCGCGGCGATCCCTCATCCAGTGATGGACGATATGCTCTCAATGATGGAGCGAACGGCGCGTCAGTTCATTTATACTCTAACGGCGCGGCTGCGAGGAACGAGCGTGTTTTCCGGCTCTAAGGAGTAGTACAGTGTTTAAACCAGCAGTTATCCCACAATCAGTGTCATAATGTGTACACTAGGGAAGGGGAAGTTTGCTTCGACTGCATCTACGTACCCCTTGCACAGACATATTGAGCTTCTGATAGAGTAATCGAGCCTTTAGTGCCCGGGGAAAGGAAGGGTAGAGGAACATTTTTCATCTCTTCGCACTCAAAATATGCCTTTCTTGGGCGTTTATACTTCTTGCTGTTGAAAATTCAACGAAAGAAGAATAGGTCACCTAAAAATTGATTTAAAAAAAGTTCAAAGTTGTGAAAATTTTCGTACAGTGTACGGTGAACACTTTATTGATTTTCAAAAATTTTCTGTTTTCTGTTTTCTACCCATTCTTGAAGATTTTTTTGCTGTTTTATGTCAAACTAGATTTTCTGTTTTCTGTCTTCTGTTTCCAAAAATATTTTTTCCGCACATCCCTGGTCCGAGTCATTTTATTCAGCGTTTGGGCACAATATCAATGGATCGATAGCCATCTTCTCTTCGTTTTCCCGCGTACAAATTTTACCGCCAAGCAGCGTCGCGGCATCCCACTTGAATTTAACAGACCGCAAATGGTTCAAACGGAATTCGAATGATAGTAAACATTTCATAATGTCTGCAGAACTGAGCTTAAAGGCAGCGTTCACGATGATCATCCTCGTTGACTTTCCACAGTGAAATGATAGGCGAGAAGGATCCTAGGCTCCTAGTGTCGAAAGAACGGTAGAAAACGAGCCAGGAGCGGCAAAATAACGGCTCCACACGAGCGTTTTAGTGCCCCAGACACGCCTGGTGCCCCAGATCCGCCCCCGCGGAATGAACAAATGAAGACTCAGATTACAGGAATGATCGAGTGAAGGAAGTGCTGATGAGTGAGCTGATCGCTTCATTGCACTATTATGTATCATCCTTCTAGCGGTCAATTCATTCACGCTCAAAAATCAACGTAAACAAGAGAGAGCCTATTTTTGCTCAAAAACGCGTCTTTCGTATACTTTTTGAGCATGCCTTGCTATATAGGGCACCAGACCTTCCGTAAGCCGTGGAGATATCGGAAGTGAAATTTATCGTGAACACTGCCTTTAAGGTCTTTGTGTCACTTATGAAATGCTGTCAACAATAAGAGACTACAAATTAGTAGAAGTTCTGAATATTGGTGTTCAGGTTCTGGTATCCCGGAAGTAAAGGTGATCATGCATGGATTCGTCTTGAAAAACTATCTGTCTCTGAAGACGCTTGTTGCAAAAATTGTTGGTCTGACACTAACTCTCGGCTCTGGGATGCCTGTCGGAAAAGAGGTGAGGTTTTGAAAAAGAGGTTATTTTCGAACAAAGGGGGGACTGAAAGCGGCTGATTAAAGACACAGTCCAAGCTCGCGGGTAATGGTGAAATGGGTAAATTTGATATAATGGTTCGGCCGCTGTGTGTGGTAACCCTGCCAAACGCGGAATCTCACTCAACTCTTTAGAATGAGCGAGGATAATCAAGCACCCTTGCCCTCCACCCCAAATCAGTCCCCATTCCCTCCGCCCACTTCAGGGTTTTCGGTCTCAATAGGGATGAGGCGCGACATCGATTTTGACTAAAATCTACGTTCTTCCATTGTTATGTCTAGCCTTATAGTATGGTCTGCTCCGGAGCGATGGCTGCGAACAACGAGGAAAATTCGGCCCGAGACAACTCGTCCACAAACTTCTCGCCGTCCGAACTCAGAATCTTTGAGAAACCATGACTGTGCTGGGTTCTGAGCGTTTTTGGAGACACCATTGTGACCATCCCAAATTCTCTCCAAGATAGCCAAAAAAATGGAAATGATACACGGTGACACATTATTGCACGCGGTCGTGAATGGGTTAATCAGGAGTATATGCGAATTGTTATTCCACACATTTTCTTAGACAAGGTTGCGTCATGCTTTTGTCTGAATTCGAACTCTCGAAATTGATCGTTTCAGATGTCCTTGTCGGTCGTGAGGGTAGGATAAATTGTAAAGTTAACGAAGTTTCAATCTGATATGTCTTTCTCGAGGGGGTTCGCCTTGTACACTGACTGTCCTACTTGACCTTCAAAATTAAATTTTGTGTTGCCGCATCCTTAAAGGCAGTGTTCACGATGAAAATCGTTTTCCTGTTTCTCCGCCTATCTTGAAAACGGCTCCATGCTGATTCCAATGATGTCCCTGAAATCGTACAAGACCTTCTGGGAACGGAGTTATGGTCCCTCAAATATTGAGCTAAGCAAACATGGTGGACGAGTTGTCCGAGGCTTGTAACTTCCGTCTTTTGCAGCCGATCTATGCGAGCTGACCTGAGTAAAGAGAGAAGTAGAGAATTAAGGGAAGAACGAGGCTGATGATTGGAAATCATCGCTCATCTCACGATCTCGAGCCTTCATTCGTTCACGTCGGTGGGCGTGGAAAGTGCATCTGGGGGTGACGAGCTGACGGGTGACCAACTTTGGGCTCTTTTGGAGCGTTTCCTGGCTCGTTTCCATGCGTTCTTTCGACGTCAACGTTACAGTGTGCCTCTCCACTACCGATTCCTAGTGGAAACTGAAACACATTTTTTACCGTGAACACTGCCTTTAGGCGCTGCTCTAGTGAACTTCGCACTGACCTCCGAGCTTCAATATTGTCAAATGAGTGGCTAGATCGATAATAAGGAACTTTCAATTTAGGGACCGTTCGTGCATATGGGAGCAATCGTAGCCTCACTTCTGAACAAGGCCACCTCAGCTTGCCAGTACAACGCGTTCTTCTCTAATGAGGGCCGACAAATGGAAATGTTGAGCAGTGGCTGTGCTGTCGGAATAGCGTGTACGTTCTCGGCACCCGCTGGAGGTGAGCATATGAAGAAACTCGAACATCCTTCTCAACTTCAGAGCAAACACATAAATTTCGGGTCGGGGATCACACAACTTTACAGGAAGTCCTCAGCTGTAAAACATGAAAGAGACGGGGTAGATGAAGGAATCGATTGAAAGACCGGCCTTTGAGGGGCACCGAGGCATGTGGCCAGCGCGTCTTTATCTCTGAACGGCCTGTAGACTCCCTACCAATGACGTAATGCTCCATCCATAGCAGACGACCTAGCGCCAAAAGACGCTGGGGGTTTGCACCTTAAACATTTGTTATTGATCTCGCTACTCAGCGACTCCCCACCGACCACTGCAGCCGGCCTGTCGCTGACGGTGGAGGCAAGCGGCAGTAGCGGCTGTTACTGATAGTATCAATACCATCGTTAACCCAGTGCCGTCCTCGGGCACGTTGATTGCGCCAGCCGCCGAGCGTCATGCATCAGCTTTTCAGCGCTGGCGCATGACGCTCCGACGCCTTGACGCTTTGCCGCTGGTCGTCTGCTATGAACGGAGCCTTATGCTCAACACGCGCCAGCGTTTTAGACACGGTATGACGCCCGCCGCTTGTCGCTGACGCCTGCAGCTGGTCGCTGGCGCTTGCCGCTTGTCGTCTGCTATGGACGTAACCTAACCGACTGTACTATTTACGCTAGTAAACTGTATACTGTAATATGGGCACAACACGATAATGCCACATGGCTACCATTGACACCCTGGTGCCACCAACTTGAACTTCCGTCGACTAATCAACAAACATGCCGACTATAATACAAGCATTGCGTAACTTATACGAACCTTTTGCATACACGACAGAACGCAAGTAAATTAGATTAGTCAATTCTACAGGAGAATATGAAGAGACCCTGACAAAAAGAAGAATAGAAACTTGGAGCAAATTTGTGCCGCAAGAAAGGAAAGCATCACTGGAATAATCATTACGATCAATAATAAGGTTAACGGTTGTTGACCTATTCCTTGAAGTTGCTTTTCACGAGCCAACTGTATTACAGGTACCAGGTTGTCAATAATTCTTGGCTGAAACTTTCACCATTTTTAATTTTTTTCAACTTTATTGAAAGACAAGTCTAATCAGCAATATAATCACCAAAGTTATCCACAACAGTGGCTCATCGATTGGGCAGGTCGCCGATGCCCTTCGTCTAGAACTCCGGGGGCTGCGACTCGAAGAAGTCTGCGATGTCGGATTTGAGGTTGTTTGTTTGTGAATTTTCTTCCGGCCAAATGGTGCTTCAGCGGGCAGAACAAGTGGTAGATGGAGGGGGCGAGGTCCGGGGAATACGGCGGATGGGCAACCGTCTCCCAGCCGAGCGTCGCCAACTTCTGCTGGGTCTCCTTCGCCACGTTGGGGCGCGCGTTGTCGTGCAGCAGGTGGACCGAGGTCCGTCGGGGACGCTTTTCTCGGATGGCGGCGGCTAGTTTCTCGAGCTGATCGGTGTAGATGGAGGCGATGACCGTTCTGCCTTGCGGGAGCAGCTCGAAGTACAACATGCCCTTGGTGTCCCACCAGCAGCAGAGCATGATCTTCAGCGGGTGCAGGTCGGCTTTCGGCGTCGTCGGCGGCTCTTCTCCGCGCGGGATCCAGACGGCACGGCGGGCGACGTTGTATTAGAGGACCCAGCTCTCATCCCCAGTGACCAGGTCCTCGAGAAACTCCTTGCGATGCGGACGAAGGAGGAGGGACTGGCAGACGGCCACGCGGCTCTGTTTGTTGGCGTCCGTCAGACAGTGGGGGATTCAACGGGCCAGAACTTTGTGGTAGCCGAGTAAGTTGAGTCGATTGTGGATGGTGGACTTGCTGCAGCCGAGCGTCGTCGCCAGTTCACGGGTGGTGGCTTCCGGCTTCTCCTTGATACAGCGACGGACTTGGTCATCATCCACCGTAGAAGGCCTCCCGCTGTGCTCCCTGTCCTCGAGGCTCGTGTCGCCGCTCTCGAAACGACTGAACCAGCGGCGGACTGTTCGTTGGGACACTGCATCCTCCTTGCACGCTCTGCAGATGTTGGCGACCGCGGTGCCCGTGTCGTTGCTCAGCAGTCACTCGTAGTACACGAACGTACGAATTCGACCTTGGTCCATTTTAGCTTGTACTGGTAGCTAGACGCGGCGACTGCGCCTTATATACCCCTAGCGTAGAACTTTGGAGAAACTTCTAGAAGGTTCTCACACTTGCCTGATATTATAACACTTCTGAGGAGAATTATAGAATTTTGAAAATTTTCGGACAGGAATTATTGGACGGCCTGGTAGAATACAGTTGGCTCTTGTTCTAAAGTCCCGAGACCTCTGAACTAAGCACGACACGCCAATGAGAAAAGAAGCGTCATGGAGGTGCAAGAAGGGCGACCACGCCAGGTCGCGGCAGGGCGAAGACTGATAACTCAGACTGCGCCGCCAGAAACAGTCCGATGGCCGGCTCGACCGTGCTTCCGGCTTTCGTTGCAGGACCGACCGCGCCTAGGCCTCCTTCAAGGAGCGATAGCATGGTGCTTTCGTTACAGATGTCGTCCTCTTAGGGGTCTTTGCCAGTCAGCGTCTTCGGCCATTTTTTTGAGCTCTGGAACCGAAAGATTATGATCCAGAGTAACATAATGTGGGGATACGCTTCCTGTCTCAGGTTGATGCACAAGAATCGAGTAAATATGAAATTTCGATAATATGAATACTGAGCTAACATTAGTATTATTCGCCTTGTACGTAATTATGGACAAACTGCGTTTTTCTCAGCTGTACTCTACGGCATCGAGTCTACATCGAAATACTTCGCCGTGAAGAACTACTGGCGTTCATTCTTCGCCACTACCTGTGCCGCACTGATCTTCCGATTCGCTATAGCGGCCATCGTACCTCAGCATATTGGTAAGTTGAAATCACACTATTCCATGCCTATTATTCTTCCAGTATGTAATTGAACTTCAACATTTATACTGATGCCCTCATAACCTCGATACCGTTTAAGCCGGAACAATCACTGCGTACTACCAGACAAATTTCCCCAATGAGGTCTTTCTAGTTGAGGAAATACCCTTCTTCATAATGTTAGGGTGAGCACCATTTTGATAGAATGAAGAAAAAAGAAATCTTGATGTTATTATTTATAGAATGGGATGTGGCCTAATGGGAGCCAGTTTCATATGGCTTCATCGTCGTGTGGCACTATTCAAAAGGCGGAATCGCGCTTTCAGAGCCGTATTCGGCAACAGGTAATCGACTGGTTAGAAGAATATACTTTCCGGCGTTATCCATGATGTAAATCAATCTGATAATTGTTTTCAGTCCAATTGCCTTCACAGCATTGTTCGCTTTGGTGGTGGGAATACTGACATACCCTGAAGGTTTTGGGCGATATATCGCTGGACAGGTGATCCGTGTTTTTTTCAGTTTCTGTAAAAATAGTTTTTTGGCTCCTCTCTGTAAGTTCGACTTTTCAGTTTACTTTTCGAGAAACTCTTGCGGACTTCCTGGCCAACTGCACTTTTTCGCTTGTGAATGAGAGCAGTCAAGGCTGCTCACAGGAGATGATCGCTCACTGGACCGGTGGAGACACTGCCGATTTCCACCCTTTGCTCACACTGTTCAGCTATCTAGTCGTATATGTGAGCATTTTTGTATTCTCAGGATTGCCCAAAATTTAAGGAAGAGAATGGCATGGTTTTTTTTCAGTTCTTCCTCATCGCGGTTTGTGTGTCCCTCTATATTCCGGCCGGTATCTTCGTTCCATCCTTCGTAATTGGTGCGTGCGGCGGACGAATTGTTGGTGAGGTAAGCGGTTTATCTAATGATGGTTTGTGTAGTATTCGAGTTGTTAAAAATGTATCTGATTTTAGATTTTGACCATGTGGTGGCCAGACGGATTCCGAGGGCCAGAAGGACCACAAATTTATCCGGGACTGTATGCAGTCGTCGGTGAGTGTTATTATCGCTGTTGTCCAAAAGCATTGACAAATCAGAAAAATTACGTACTTTCTGTTCACATGACGTAAGTAGGTCACAAACTTATGACTCGCTACTGGTCCTCTACTGGCTCTTCACTAAGGTAATCGGCCGACACCGGGGGCCGGATGCAACAACGCGCCGGGTCGGTGCAGGGGCAGGGCAGTCGGCATCTTTGACGATCGCAGTGCGAGGCCAGTAGATCATCTAATCAATCGTGCCCCAGCAGTGTTTTTCGCTGCTCTAGCTGCTCCAGCCTCCTAGCTGGGGCAGTAGGGGCACGATTGATTTTGTGATTGACGGACATCTTCAAAGGCGCGGGCTGCCCTGCCCCAACCCGACCTGTTGTTGCATCAGGCCCCGGTATTCATCGACGACCTCATAAGCGATCGATACGTCACTGCCGCCACTCACCACGCAACTATGGGGATTCCCTTGGTGAGTGCTGAGTGGCGACAGTGACGTATCGATCGCGCACAGGATCGCCGATGCATACCGTGGTCGGCCGAAAAACTATCGATTAGCGTAGTAGAGGACCAGCTTTGGATTTTGTACACTCCGTAATAAATAGAGTATTTATTCAGTGAAATACTATATGCACTCACCGTTTAAAGGCACTATCCTAGCTCAAAATTGAAATGTATTGTATGCCATAAATCGAAGGTTTGGAGAACCGACGGAGACGCGACGCAAACATACTCTGTCCCAATTCAGTCAACCATCGAAAAGTCCAAAGGAGCAAAGCTCCTTTCGTAGCTGCCCTCTCATCACTGCGGCGCGCCTTGCAGCGGAGAGCCACGGCCCTGTGAGCCGCGCATTCGGCAAACAAAACCTGCGTCTACAGTACGGAGAGAGGCGTCTCTAAACTCCGACAACGCATTTCTGTTCACATTGAAGCACGGACAAAGAAGAAACTTCGCGACGCAGTTTCTCTCCTCGAGTCTTTTACACTTCGACAGAGGCATTCTCGATTTCACAGCCCTGCAAGACGTTCGTCTACGTCTGAGAGGAAATATCGTCTACCTAAAGCAAAATATGTGCTCTACAGACTGCAGAAAACTTAGTTTAGGAAAAGCGTTTGAAGAGAAAGTTGCAATGGCAGCTTCAAAGAATCCGAGATCGAGAATGGACGTATAGAGCTATGGAGTTCGAGGGGGCTTTAGAGGATAAGAATCCGAGGGAAGTCTACACGTTAGGTACCACCGTGGTGGCTTTGGATGGGTCACTGCTGGCTTATAAATAGTTGCCCTTCTACTTTAGGTTCTCTAGAGTTATGACTACGAGCCTATCGCACCAATCGTAATTTTGTTAGGAGTTGTGTTTGACTTCGTTGACGTGGCCTTTCAATAATTGCAGAGAGTCAAGGGTGGTTGATCACTCTGCAACAATTTTAGTAGTTGAACTAATTTTAACAATGACAACAAAAAAATGCAAGAGAAATAAAACCAATTCAATGATATGGTACATGAGTTCTCTTCAGCATTTGATTGTGCGTTTAGGTGCTGCTGCTTATACTGGAGCTGTGACACACTCACTCTCGATTGCAGTTATCGTGTGCGAAACGACTGGGCAGCTCTGTGCGCTCCTACCTGTTCTTGTGAGTTTCAAGTAGACACAGCTTCGGAGTATCAAAAAGCTTCTATAATTTTTTCCGTAGATTGCCCTTATGATCGGAAACGCAATCTGTAGCTTCCTCCAGCCATCGATTTACGAGAGCATGATCAATATTCAAGGTTATCCATACCTGGTCGATCTGCCACCGAGTCGTATTAGGTAAGTTGTCATGAACATCCACCGTTAAAATGAAGAGTGCAGTAAGACGGTCAGTATTTTAGTGTCCACACGATGAAGGTCGAAAAAGTTATGGTGAAAGACATAGTGTTCATTACACGCGACACAACCTACATGGAATTGCGAGAGATTCTACTCGACACACCTTTCCTTAGGTCTTATCCCTTTGTCACTGATAAAAGTGAGTGACCTGGTGTTTCCATAGAATAAATTTGTCAATCCGATCACTGACTCGAGCCCAATATATGAGTGTGCCTCTCTAGGGTCAATGATATTGCTGGGAAGCGTGGCGAGAAAATATCTCTGCTATTTGCTCACCAAGCATATTGGTCCGGAACCCGGCATTCAAATGCAAAAGAGGAAGAGCCGTACCGCTTCCGAACTGCTCAACACGATCGGACAGTTTAGGTGGGTCTGTTTGGTTTTGACGCGCCGAGTCTCACAACTCGGCTCAACGTATGACACCGAACGACACTGTAAAAAGAGAAAAAAACACTAAAAGCCGATTATTTGAGACACAGTGTGACGCGCCCTGTGTGCTCATGAACCAACGTGCCAATCACAATCTCACAAATTTATGTGTGGTTTCCGTTTTAGATTTAGTCTGCGCATGGACCACGGCGGCCCTACTGGAGAATGGGGTTTCGATTCGCTTCTATGGCGTCTCGTCTTCATAGCCGTTCACCCTCGACCCAGAAATCGAAAATTGACCTTTAAATGCTAGGTCTTCGTTAATCTTAGTGTTTGATGGATCAGGTATACTAAACCTAAGCCTTGAAAAGGGAGGAAACTCCTACCTATGGCAAGCTACGACTGAGGTATGAAATCACCGTGGAGACGAAATGCCCGGAACCTTTCGATTCGCGCAGGGTGATCTACCGTCGCAGCCCCGTCCATTCATCAGAATGAAATTATTACGCGAACTCTACGTATATGTTAAGGAGAGGATCGAATGTGAATTTCAACGCGATCAACGGCTCATCTCCGCAAGGGTTCTTAACTGATAGGAATATTAGTGGCAACACATTACTGGCTCATTCGCCGCTCCACGACAATCAAGGGGAACGAGGGCCCCTTGCTCCACTTCTCTACAGCCAAACAGAGACCTTGGAGGTGCCTGTGGTTAGTTCACTAATGAATTTCAAGCTCTCTTCTGAGAGTAGGTCTTTAACGACTAACTAAAGCCACTTTCCTCAGCATTCCCTTGCGAAACGAGCGGAGATTCTGAGCTCGAAAATTGATTTGGATGATGTCGCCATCGATCCGGCTCCATTTCAACTTGTTAAGGGCACCTCGCTCTATAAGGTACTCTTCGTCACCTTGAATGAATGTTTTATAATTGCAAGCTTGCAAGGCGAATTAAAGCAGCAAAGCTATTAGTGCGACTTGGAATGTTTCATATACATATACGTACTTTTGCGTCAGGTTCACACTTTGTTCTCGTTGCTGGCACTGAATCATGCCTACGTAACTGAGAAAGGTCGACTTGTCGGTGTTGTCGCACTCAAAGAGGTTAGTTGAATTTTTCTACCACTGACAAAGCATCTCCTAAGCACAAACTGGAAGGTCTGGCCCGGTGCGCCCATCGGCGTCCTAATAATCGTTTTGCGCTTGCTTATTGAGCTTTGTTTGTTGTTCGCAAACTGAAATGATTGTCAAGTGATTATTGAGGGAGGGACCTGCTGGAGAAAAGAGTCACGGTCACGTGATGGGCAGCTCATCCCCGCGTACGTTTGGAGCCAGAGATTATAGCTGATTTAGGGTACCGGTTTTTTTTGAAATTGAAAAGGTTCTTTGAAACTCTCTAAGCTGGATCTTACTCACAACGGGATTCCAGCCTTTTGCTCCTTTCGCTAAGAACCAGGGAGCATTTCACACTTCGGTTACAAATCGTCGTCCAATATGCAAGTCGTTTTGACCTGAGCTACACACGTGGCTTCTAAATTCATAAATCACCTTCTCACAAGCTTTACGGTGAGTTCGACCAGGAACTTGCTTGCAAAGTGAGACTTGCGCTTGTGACTAAGACGACGGCTCTTTCCAGTGCTTGGAAGATTCAAGCAGAATATTATGGTATCTATTGTAATGTGTCTATTAAGAAACTGTCCGCCCAATTCAAAGAATGGGAAGCGTATTGAATAATGAGCCGTTTCGAGCCTAGGGAGGAAGGGAAGTGGGTTCGGGATAGGATTAGGGGTCCCGTTATGGAAGAGCTGCAAACAGCCCAACATTCCCTCTATCAATTACTAGCATAATTTACTTTCTAACTGAGACGGGAGTCTCCAATTTGAATTTTCAGTTACGTGAGGCGTTATCGAACATATACTCACGTGGTGCGGTACCGATTCGACCACGTGCGCGAACCATGTCTTCCTTCCGGGTTACTGGCGCTAATGACCATCCAGACGACGAGCATCCTGACGACATGGATGGGCCGAAGATCACCATCGATACAGTGCCAAGTAGCAGCACATCGACAAGCGATTCGGCGGCATAGAAGACGCCTCTGCTCGCATGGGGACGTTTCCGTAGTTCTTCGTCTATAGACTAATGATTGTCTTAGACCTTTTCAGAAGGTTATCGTGTACATATTGGATGAAACATATTATGTTTTACTGCGATTTTTCATAGCTTTTCTCTATGTTTCGCACATATTCTTGAGCTGTAAGCACATTTGTATGCATACTTCTTAGTGACATTCTGATTCTTAATCATTAATTCTCAACTCTGAGACGCTGATGTTCTTGTCTGAATTTAGGTAAAAGTCCTAAATGTTTTGGGATACATTGCCCGGTGTCCGTACGTATATACCCGTGCCTCTTACTCTTTTCAAACCGTTTTCAATTGTTTTTAGTCTCAAGCTGCAAATCTCTGTTGGTGGTTCATCTAGAATTATGTTGGCCTATCGATAAAATCCCTCCCACCAGGATGCTCCAGTTTAAAAGCTCATTCCTCCTACTGACCGCGAATCCAGCGTGCGTATCTTGGACAGGTAGCTTTTGAATTGTGGTCCCGTGGTAGGGTGGGGGGGGGATGGCCATGGGAAGCCGAGGTGAGCATTGCCTAAGAGCAAGTAGCCTAGTGAACGTATTTGGATGTTCATCCATTGTCACCTCTGCATCTCATCACTACACACAGTGTATGCGTCGTTTTGATCTCGTTAGTATGTTCATAAGATTCGCGTTTGCCTTGTTCCTTCCGATGATCCAGATTCATTAAAACGGAGTATTTTGTGAAATATAATACACTATTAAGGGTTGTATGCAGTCTTCCTCTTTTATATTTAGAATAAAAATGTCTAAGAGAGGGCTGTCAGGCTACCCCCTGAATTGAGAATTAGGAGCATATCGCAGTGAACATTGAATTGTCGTTTGCTGGTCTTGGGACCTAGAATAGCGATAGAAGAAGTATCGACAATTACCTCGGTTCTTTCTAGTGACATCAACACAAGCACAGCTGTCATATCGAAATCACTTCGAAAGACGTATAGGATGCAAAACCAAGACCACAAACCATGAAGAAGCCAGGTCTTGACCCTGCCTTTGGTGTGCTTTACTGTGCTTCTCTGGGCTAAAATCCGGTCCGCAATTGCGTCTCGACACGCTTTGCGGCCGCACGCGCTCGAGTCAATCGAGATTCCAGCGCCAAAGCCAACTTTTTTCCAGGCTTTCTTATACAGTTCTCTCCAATTTTGTTTAGATTCCAGTTTCCAAAACCCACCTAGAGTCAACAGATCGGCAGCCGCGGCGCTGGAAACTCTTCCGAATCGAAAGCGCGCGGCCGTCGAGACGCATTTGCGGACCAGAATTTGGACTAGAGAAGCACAGTATCCCAATGACCACCCTTATGGCCGTCTCCTGCGACGCAGTCAACTACGGAAGCGAGCACGGATGCGACCCTCTTGATCGACCCGCAAAGCCGTTCAGACACGAGTGGTTCCAGAGAGACCAGCGACCACCTCGAACACAGAGTGGAGTTTTGAAAAGACGGTTAAAAAAATGGTTGGAGGTTGTAGAGGACATAAAAAGAAACATTCTAAGATTATAAAATTTCTTTTAATCTTCACTGGTAGCACAAAAACGACCAAAGCAATGGGTTACGGTAGTAAAAGTGCCATTCAGTGTACAGCAACCTATCACATCCCGTCAAAGAGCTGAAATTGGATCTCTTATTCGTGTTCGGCGCCCGAAACTACCCGTTGGGCCGGGTTCGTTTGGAAACATTTTCTCTACCCTATGGGTTTGGTCAGTCAGATTTGATGCAAAACTTCTAAGGCGTCATTAATAGTCCTCACCGCAAGCGCGGCACGCGCGTTACGTGCGGGGCGAGCGGTGCACTAGGAAACTTTTGTTCGCGCGGGACGCGCGGGAAGAACTTTCATAGTTCACCAGCGCCGCCATGACGGCGCCCCCCAAACCACCGTGACTCGCAGCTAATCGTCACGGCGGCTGCTGGGTGTAACTCGTTTATGTGTAAAGGGTGTTCATGGATTTCGGGGAAAGGTACTGAAACCCCCGGGAGGGTGAAGTTTGCATATGCGTGTGGGAACATTAACTACTTTAGAAGAAAAGGGAATTCCAATTTTGGTGGCATATCCGTGCTGTAGAATGGACGTGGAGGACGAGTTGTTCGTCAATTCTTGAAAACACAATTCAACCGATTCCCTTGAAAAAGGACCCATGTCATGCTCCTGTTTTCAGGAATGAGAGGCTAAGTCCTGAACAAATTTGCGCGTTTGGACGGATTTTGGTGCACACAAATGAGGAAACATATGAATTACACCCCTGCAGCCACCGTGATGATTAGCTTCGAGTACCGCCGTGGCCGTTTTACCGTTTCAATCAATACTTGTTTATTGAATTGAGTCCACTCCAACATAAATAATTCTGGGACTATCCTGCGCTAACGCATACGCAAATGCAAGCCAGTAATTTCTGTGCATGTCACAGTAAAGGCCCGACTTTCACCCGCACCGCCATGGTGGCGCCGCCGGACATTTTATAGTGGCTTCCCGTTCGTCCCGCGCGGTGAAAAATTTCATTGTCCACCGCTTGTCCCGCGCTTGCGGTGAGGACCATGAATGACGCCTAAGCGGAGGTTATACGGGGCGGTGAACACGACTTTTCTGCTCTTCTGTCGATTTTCAGATTATTAACGTAGGTTTAGCCCCTAAATGGTAGAGCACCTACTGTTACCTACAGTAAACCTCAGAATTTTGATAAGCGGGCCGCAGATTCGTGTTCAGAGTCCTAGATTACCCCTATATACAAGATTTGAGCCAAATCCGAAATTTTTTGAAAACACCTTGAAAATTTCCTGCTGGGTACCCTTACCTTGCCACGAGGTTTTGAAAAAAACCCTATACAGTTTACAGCAGTGTTTAAAGGACATGGGGCGGTTGCGGTCATACACTAAAACCATGGTGGAAGACGCCTAATTTCAGTACTGATCGACAGCACAGTTGATTTTTGGGCTGAGTTACCGTTTTTCTTTTTTTTTCTTGTTGACTTCGGCATTACTTTTTTTCTCACTCTTGTAATATTACGAATAGGGGCATTCATTGGTTATCGAAAGAAAATGACCTTTTTCGATTTCAAAGCGGAATTTTGAAGAAAAACAGCGAAGCATGTACAAACAGCTAATTTCCCTCACGCACTAAGAATAGCCCCTATTCGCATTATTCAAACAGTTAGAAACAAAATTAATGCCAAAACAAACATGAAAAACTGTAACTTACACAGAAAATCAGCTGTGCTGTCGATCAATAATGAAATTAGGCGTCTTCCACAGTAGTTTTAGTGTGTGACCGCAAGTGTACCATGTCCTTTTAACATTGCGGTAAACTGTAACTCCTTTCAGAGTGGTTTTAGGCAGCTGCGATGTGCACACTCGAATTCAATGTTCAAAGTGGTTCTAGAAAAGTACATTTAATCCAGAATGGCCTGGCTTACTAAAAGTATTTCCCTTATAAGACTCGTTTATAAAGCAGTGGTTCTGTTCTACTCAATATTCTGGAGTTGATAATGAAACACTCGTCTTGAGTAAATGCGGTAATGTATCACGGTCGCTTAGTCGAATTCCGTAGTTCTGGCACTTCTGTTTATTATAATTAGCTATGTTGGAAAAAGTGTTGGTCATTGATCAAGGGGCAAGTTTAGGAGGGTTTATGTTGTCCGAACCTTTTTTCCAGCGTCACATATCGAAACGAATCCCCTAAGTGTTCACCAAATTGAGGGCGGTTTTTCTGTAACACATGCAGGGATGTTAGCAAATTTTCAAAACTGGGGATTTTCATAGTTTAAAGGCAGCATACACGCCCGCAAACGTGATTGATATAAATACGGAAATAGAATGGCGTGGCCCAGATTACAACGCCTACGCATTTTGAAGTGTCAAAAACGACCCACAATGCCGCTACAGTTAGAAGTTGGCCCCGCCCTGTATTTTCACGCCCCCTGTATTTGCCCTTGTCCTGCAACGCAAGGTTGCTGGGTCATATTCACCGTCGGTACTGTTGATAGATTGCCTAAAAAGTAAACCACACACGTCAGT
The DNA here is from genome assembly GCA_029168955.1 of Aplectana chamaeleonis. NCBI lineage: Eukaryota > Metazoa > Nematoda > Chromadorea > Rhabditida > Cosmocercidae > Aplectana > Aplectana chamaeleonis. The sequence goes on from JAPDOI010000337.1 coordinate 85,119, forward strand.
GACGGCGAAGATGGCCCAGCATCCCTGCGTTGGAGAAAAAGGGCAAATACAGGGGTGCGAAAATACAGGGCGGTGCCCACTTCTAACTCATGTAGCGGCGTTGTGGATCATTTTTGACACTTCAAAATGCGTGGGCACTATGTTGTAAGCCATACGGCTCGATCCACATTGTTATCCAACCACGTTTACGAGCGTGTATGCTGCCTTTAAAGGCAGTGTTCACGATAAGAATCGTTTTTCTGCTTTTCCACCTATCTTAAAGACGGTCACATGCTGATTCCGATGATGTTTTTGAAATCGTACAAGACCTTCTGGGAACGGAGTTATGGTCCCTCGAAAATTGAGCCAAGGAAACATGGTGGACGAGTTGTCCGAGGCTAGTAACTTCCTTCTTTTGCTGCCGATGTATGTGAGCTGACCTGAGTAAAGAGAGAAGTTGAGAATGAAGGGAAGAATGGGGTTATTGTTCGGAAACCATTGCTCATCTCACAATCTCGAGCATTCATTTGTTCACGTCGGTGGGCGTGGAAAGTGCATCTGGGTGTAACGAGCTGACGGGTGTCCAACTTTGGGCCCGAAGGGGACCGTTACGAGCTCATTTTTCTCAGTTTTTTCAACGTTAGGGTTGTGCTAGGCCCCGTAGCTGCCGATCTCCACTAAAAAAAACAGACATGGTTTTTATCGTGGACACTGCCTTTAAATATAGATGGGACGTTCTCCGCCTATACCCGAGGGTTTGGAACATTGAGAATGGCAAAAAATCTGACCTGAAATAGCTACATCGCGTTAGGTTCAGTCCATAGCAGACGACCTAGCGCCAAGTGACGCTGGAGGTTTGCATCTTTAACATTTGTTATTGATCTTGCTACTCAGCGACTCCTCGGCGACCACTGCAGTCGGCCTGTCGCTGACGGTGGAGGCATAGCGGCAGCAGCGGCTGTCACTAATGTCATCGATACCATCGTTAAACACGTGCCGTCCTCGAACACGTTACTTGCGCCAGCCGTCGAGCGTCATGCGGCGCTGGCGCATGATGCTCCGACACCCGGCCGCTTTGACGCTGGTCGTCTGCTATGGACGGAGCCATACCTCGCCGGTGTAAGAAAATAGGTATACAATCAAGCAACACCGTTAAAACTCAAAATAAGGAAGGTGAGCATATACAAATGGCACTATAGACAGCCATTATGCAGACATCATCTTACAGAAATTATGCAGAAATTTTGATATCTTGTGATCATATTCAATGCCTTAAAAAGGCACTAAATACTCAAAAACATCAGAACTCTGTTTCCAGAGGGCCTCAGTTAAGAGCAGTGTTCACTCACGATGGTTTTCGCCCCCGATTTTTTCACATAAAACGATGCGTTGGCCTCCAGATGTTACTAAAATGACGAAGAAATGGCGGGAAATGCATCAAAACGTTGTATTTCAGTGGCATTATTCTATATCATGGACTAGTTGTACGGTTGGATGAACATATTCATGGTGGTTGTCACCGGTGGAAAATTGGATCAATCGACAGTAGAAGAATATTTCTGGCAAAGCAGGATTAGTTAGGGCCCTAAAGAAAGAACGGAGCAGTAGAGAGTAAAAAATTGCAAAGGATGTGTCCACAAAAGATTTCATTGTCACAACAAACACTACCTGTGATACTTAAGAAGCGGGGTGATACTTAACGATTTCGTGTACTTCTGGTGCGTTTTTCTCAATATCTACGTCATTTTAGTTTTAACCGGGGTCCACTTAATCAATATAGCGAGTAATCTCAAAACTGGAGTTTATCGTGAACACTGCCTTTAACTGGATTTAATACCGATCTGAGCTTACCAGATCATAACCGTTAAAGGGTGATTGTTGTTGTGCCTACACTGTTCATGTATAAATTTGCTGAGGACTGCAGAGCGTGGTGTCGGTAGTGTAAGGCCATTGTTATTTCCCACGTCAGGCCTGTCGCTGTCGCAGAGCACTGCTACGTCGCTGTCGCTCAGGGGCAAGAAATACCCGGCAGGATATTGGATTTGGCTGGGTCGTTGTCTCTGACACCTGTCCGATTACCGCACGGTTTCCACCTTTCAGGCATGGGAATTCATTACTGCTGGCTTGCTCGTCGACTCTTCAGTCAGGACAAAAACCTACAGTATGCCTAGTCCTCCTCACAGCGTGATTTTCAACAAAAAAATCATGATTAAGGTAATTTATTGTCCCCACTTCTCTATTTTGCTGAACCTTTATTTGTCTCAACCCGACAGACCAAAAAAATTCTCTTTGATCTAGCATCAAGGTTTTGGCCTCACAGCTTTACACGTATAACTTTGCGACTGTAGACTTCGGCATCACTTCGTGACAGTTTCCCAGTGTTTGCTTTATAAACACTTACATGAAAAGTCGTACTCTGACCTCTGGAAAGAGGCGGCATCGATTTTTTTGCGCTACACTTCTACAAAGTTAAAAGCAGTGTTCATGATAGAGACCGTATGCCAGTTTTCGATGTTTTTGAGTATGTAAGTCCACTAGGCTGAGGTCAATAGGGAGTAGTCCCCACAGAACACTCAAATAAAGGAAAAAAACCGTATAGAGAATTCTACGAAAATTTTAATTGTGCCTGTTTTGTGTATTTCGGGAGACTGCGGACAAAGCGTCGAACCTGGCGTCGGAAATGATTTTGCGCTTCAAAATTCTTAGGTAACATTGGCATGGATCTTAATGAAACTTTGCGTTCTCCTTCGGAAGTTTGCGCGAACTCGGTGCACCTGTATTATAGCATATGGCACCGAGTTTGCGCCAACCTCCAATGGTGAACGCAAAGTCTCATTAAGATTCATGCCAAAGTTGAGTGACATTAAATTTTGTTTTGTTGTAACGAAAACTCTCGTAAAATATGGTGGGGCAATGCATATGTTCTGATGTCAGAACCTTTCGCGGTAATGAATATTCAGAAATTAGGTGCCTTTCTTTTTCTCTAGTGAAACGAACTTAGTACAAATGTTATATGAAGTGGGCGGGGTGGTCCAATGGGTTGCAAGCTGCTGCAGCTACTAGGGAGCAGTTGCTGCAGGTTCTAGGGAGCAGCTGCTGCAGGTGCAAAATATTCCTCGATTTACTGTTTCCAAGTTGCTGTCATGCGACGGAAAGAGCTGCTGCTGTGATCCTGCAGACGCTGCTGCTTTTGCGATTGGTGCGATTGCACCAACTCAGCAGCAAGGGGCAGCCCGGCCCTTGCTTCTGGGCGGCTCCGCCCTCGATCCGTCCACTTTTGCCGGACTCCAGCTGATCCCAAGCCTATGTGCTGGGTTTGCGGGCACCATGCTGCCACTAGTTTTTCTAAGTGTTTGGTCCACGAGATTACCACCGTTTCTAGCCGTTTTTCATCGTGGTTCCGTCCTTACTTCTCTTAGAGGGATCCGAAGCTTAGAAAAAACGAAAAACTCTTTCATCGTGGGCATTCCTTTCAAAACTCACAAGGAGCGGGGTATCCTGTGTAAGTTCCAATTTTGTGAAATCCAATCGATCTCATAAGACAAACTAATAGTAAACGGTTAGATGAAAACTGACAAAACCATATACCAAGTCCCAATACATATTGTCAATCACTGGATGGGGGGAAGCCGCGAGGCCTCTTGGGGGGGGGACATTTGCGCGCAGGAAAACGAAGGAAGGATGGCTATTGATGGAATAATTTAGCGCCAGACTGCTAAGCGCGGATTCCTACTTGAGAGAGACTGACGGTACCTGATTCGATGCAGAGTTAACTTTTCCAACGTAGGGTCTGTCGTTCTAAAAATGGCGATGTGTAGCAACAAGATAAGAAATAACAAATTTATCCCGCTATGAACACACCAAGACAACACAAAAATAAACATCTTTACAGGTATGCCAATATAAGAAAGATGAAAATTGGCGCTATTCCAGTATCAACGAGCATGAGATCATCGACAGGAGTGAATGAACTGCAGACAAGTTCAGCAAGATTGACTGCAATAAGACGGCTAAAAACAGGTCAGCGGTCCGGCCGCAGTGGGCCGCTTTCCTATTATAGCGCAGATATGCCTTCCTTGATGAACTCGACTGTATAAGTGCACAACACCAGAAATAAATGAAATGACAGGCAGCGACTTTTTATTCTCAAAAACTTATTACTATCTATAATTTAGCTTCTACATGCAATAATAAATCTTTTACCGCCCATTTACCTTATAGGCTTAGAGAAGTGTAATCATCCTCAGTAATCTACTGTAAGGTTAGATAAGGATGATCTAGAGGTAGTATACAGTTGGCTTCAGTTTAGAAACGTTGGCCGGCTGGTGGAGGTTCTTGAGCAGCATCTTGTACTTTGACTGACGTCATCGTATGTGAGCGGACAAAGCTGTCCTTCGTCCACTCACATGGCTCACCTTTGATAAATATCAAGAAGATGGTGTTGGTCACAACCTGAAAGAGAGCCGAAATATGATTATACACCTCATAGGTGAAGAAAAGTAGAAATTCATGAACTCGCCATCACGCCAGCAACTATCAAGAAGACCCATTTCCATTCCTCTTGTGTACTGTGATGAGTGAGCGCATTTACAATGAAAGGTACAATCAGCATGGTTATTGTGATACCCAAGGAAATATTACCAGTAACGAAGTGGCTGAAATAAAAAAAATGTGTTTGATTGAAGAGGCGATTTTCCAGATTGTTTCGGATGCAACATTCTGAGGACAGACGGCATAGTTTAGGTGAGACCGCCGAGCTCGAAAATGGTCACGTTAAAGAAAAATACGGAAATCAGGTGTTACTCTATGAATCCCATTTTTTTCGTTTGCAAATGCGTCACGATTCTCAACTGATCAGTCATACGCAGCATGCCTTTAGACGTCTCAGCTAGAATACCTACCTGTATTGCTTTGAAATTACTGGACCAGCCTTGAAGAAGCCACCAGTGGTTGCGCCGAGAACACCAGCGGCAGCGCCCAGAACGAGCATGTTCCAGTTCTGGAAAGTGCCGATTATGTAGAGTCAAGAGTTATGGATCAAAACCAGCAGATGGAAGCCTTCTATAAGGAATCAGCATGGAATGTTGGCTTGGACTTCAGGGACAACATCTGGGATTTTCACATACATAGTTATGGAGTAGACCCACCCTATACAACACTTACCATGTGCCAGTTCTCTTTCTCCCCCACCAACTCCCACTTCCCTCCTCCACCTCCGAATAGGCGAGGTATAGTAAGAAGCCACTCTAGCGCTCCCTCAACAAGAAGCCACTCTGACACGCCCCCTTTGAGAATCTCTCGAATTCAACAGTGGCAAGAGGAGCAAAAGATTTCGAACAGTAGCCCTATTCTCCTTTCAGTCTCAGCCTTTCTCTTTATTCAGGCCCGCTCCCACACATCGGTTGTAGGTGACCGAAGTTACAAGCCTGGCACAACTCGTCCACCATGCTTTCGCCACTCAAATTTTTGGCAGTTTCTGAGGGACCGTAACTCCGTTCCCTGATGATTTTGTACGATTTCAAAGGCATCATTTGAATCAGTGGATAGCAGAAAAATAGAAAACAATTTCGAGGTTAGACTGTGCCTTTAAATAGATTAATGTATCCTCTGTTTCCGAGTGTGATTTATTTCCGTTCTTCGCGTGCTTTGGCGCGCGTACGCTGCGTATGCTTCTTCCCACACTTTCTCGCTGTCTTTACCCTCGCTCCGCACAAGTGCGCGAGGGAACAGAGTAAATCTGACTCAAAACCAGAGAATACCTTAATGCTATCCGCTTTTTCGCGTGATTCTAGTGCCGCAAGGGCATCCCTAATTTGATAGTTTGAGGAATGTTCTTGAATTTGTTCATGATGTGATGATCAAGAGCAGGCAGGGTCAAGCACAGGATATGATGCACCTCACCAGAAAAGCTGATCATGTTGCGAGAGATAAGCGCTCACGATTTGAAGGCACAGTACATCCTTAGAATCGGTTTTTCCGTTTTTTAGCCTACATATTTCGAAAGCGGTCCTACACTGATTCCAATGATGTCTCTGGTATCGTACAAGATCTCTGGGAAAGGTCTGGATCGAATCCACACCGCAGGTGTGGCTAAGGAACAGTTCGGCTGGTACATGCGACGTGCGCGACGAAAAAACGCTGCTCGCGTGCGTCTTCCTTGGGGCGCGTGAACCGAGGGTCCTCAAAAAAAGTAGTGTTGGTTCCACTTTAGCCGTCAGTCACTCTTTATCATTTTCTGTATTTCGTTAATGTTTTTTTGTTTGAAATGTACTTTCTCAGACGCAATGCTTCTCATACATACAATCGTTTCAGTGAAATTCGCACTTTTTATTAAAAGTTGTTTTAGAGTTTTTTTCTGTTTGCTTCTCGGAGCGGAATGGGAGATGAGGATATTGATTGCGACGCCAACCATACGTCTGACACCAAAACAACATTAATTAAATGCAAAAATGTTAAAGGGGAACGCCTAAGATGAATCAACAACTTCTTTCTCGAGGGCCCTCGAATAACGCGCCCCAAGGACGATGCGCGCGCAGTGTGTTTCCGTCGCGCGCGTAGCGTATGCCGGCCGAACTGCTCTTAGCGACACCCGCGGTGTGGATTCGATCCACATGCCAGGAGTTATGGCCCCTCAAAAATTGAGCTGCGGAAGCATCGTGGACGAGTTGTCCGAGGCTTGCAACTTCCGTCATTTGCAACCGATGTATGCGAGCCGGCCTGAATGGCTATAGAGGCTGAGAATGAAGGGAAGAACGGGCTATCAATCTGAAACCATCGCTCATCTCGTCACTGTTGAGCTCGAAAAATCGTAAAAGGGGCGTGCCAAAATGGCTACCTGATGTGGGCGCCCCATGGTGGCTTCCTCCTATATCTCGCTTGTTTGAAGGAATTGAGAGCTTGCACTTGGCAGGGGTTATATAAAGTGGGTCTACTTCACAATCATGTGGAAATCTCAGAAATACCTCCCGAAGCTTAGACTGTGCCTTTAAAAGGTGTTCACTTCACCTTACGATGCTTATCAATACAACAATAAATCGACAAAAACATTCAGGAAAATATGACAAAGAAAGTAAATAAATGTCTGAACATACCTTATGTTCATCCCCCATCATCGACAATATGGCAAGGAATGTTGCAGAGCCGAGGAAGGCAATAGAGTTGAAAATTCGGAATTTGTTCTGTTCCGAGATGAACTTGATGCGATCCGATACCATTCCTGTAAGTGATCACACATGTTACCAACTACTTACTCATTAACTCAAAACTACCCCATTTTTATCAATCTTTAACTGCAGAGTCGCAGCTCAGGGCTAACAAACAGTTTTTATTGTGTATTGTTGGGGTAACCACGAAAGAGATAGCTGCGGACACCTCAGAAACCTGCGCCGCAGCGTCGCGTGCGCCCATGAAAAATGTGGTGATCGATCGGCGCACGCGACAGTCGCACGGAGTGCTGGGTGGTCCGCAGCTGTCCCTTTTGCGGCTACACCCACCATACATGAGCCACGGATACGCATGATAAATATTTTGCAATCCTTCCGTCGTAACTTTGGAGGATTTTTGGAAGCCATAGCTCATAACATTTCGCACGGCTAATTCTCAAAACTTACCGAACAACAGTTTGCTGAGAAACTGTGCAAGAGGCGGAAGTGCAGCAGTGATTCCTGTCTTGTGCACGGCGAATCCCAACACTGCAAAGCGGAAAAGTTTATATCTTTCAAGTTATATCAAATGCAAGCCAAGGGTCATTTACGAAACACTTCTCGAAACTCCATATATCAGAAATATCCCAGAGGTTTGTCGACGCCCGGCCTACGACACGCTACTTGCTTCTCTGAACGTATGGCGTGCGCAGAAAATAACATTCACATCTCTGCGCCTTTTCCTGAATCAGGAGCCTGCAAGTTGAGCCTTCCATAATGAAGAATGGCTCTGGTGATCGGAAAGGAGGGGTACTGATTCGGTCAGCTACTACTTTGGAATAGAGTGCCATTCGGCAAACAATGCGGTAATGGCGCGAACTTCAAATGTTCTTTTCGGCGTTTCAAAACTGTTTTTAAGCCAGTCGAAGGATCTATTGGGTTCCTTGGAGCGTTTTTTCCACTGAATAGGCTCATCTACACAAACATGAGCAAAAGATCCCAAAGGGGAATCGGCACACGCCCGCCACGCCCAGAAATTTAGCGAAACATGTCATTCGTCGCTAACCCATGAAATTCCTTGTGAAATATCTAAATTCCCGTCACTTTCAGCGCGTGCGTTCTGTTGCATCTGTCTGCCCTACATTCTCTCGCTGTCGCTAACCATCGCTCCGCAACCGCACGCGTAGGTATCACGGGAATCTGCTTTACAGCGTCTACCAATAATTTAACCCGAGTGGTACCTCGATAAAAAACGGGTAAAATCCGCGTGGGTTAGTACTTAAACCCATAGAATTCCGGTTGCCTAGGGTTGTGGCTGCATCCCTGTTGAAACAATTTTCTAATGTGAATTAGTTCTTGACAAGGCCCCAGTATGAGATCAACTAAATGGAACTTGGAGCTAACTTCAGGGCGAACGAGATCATATTCGAACTCACCTGTTGAGAGATATTTCGGTGAGAAAAGGAACATCATGTTGACGCAAGTGAAATTTCCTATGGAAGCAATCCATACGGCCCATATAGCTGGAGTACTCAGAATGGGACCATAAGGAATCGCCTGGAGAGCTCGCTTGCTGAAAAAGAGTAGATTTAGTACGAAATTTCGCGGAAACTAAAAAAAACATTAGAGAGTGTTTGACTCATATAAACTCTATGGCATTGTCGTTATTCCTCCCTACATTTAACACTGTACTTTGTATCACTGATCACATTCGCTTCTGTACACAGTGAAAAGAAGTTTGAAAAAGGAAAACTAGTTCATCATCGAATATGAATGACTTTTTTCCTCAGTATTCAGAGAACTGACGTAGCTACGGTTTTTGGATTTAGAATTGTTTGTTTTCGCTCTGAAAATAGGAACTTCCACGATGGTAATCCTGAATTTATTTGCATACGTATTGAGAAAAAAACGACTTTGGTGGAGGATAGTTTTTCCAGCGACATTACCTGGTAGAAAGGTAGAAATAAGCTCAGCGTTCTGGTTCTCCCAAAAAAAACACAAGATGCATTCTCATCAAAATATGTGTAGGTAACATGAATGCCCATCCAATCTAACCTAGTTTGTTTTTTTTTTCCTAGCGATCTCTGAGATCGTGCGGAGTTATCCCGTCCCTAACTTTTCCCTCCGAGAATAGCACCTGCAACAACCTTTTTCAGAGGCTGCTGAACTAGGAGATGAATGACCTCACGCTACAATGCAGATTATTTCTTTTGTGTTTTGTGCGAATAAAACCAAAAGGCGCTTTTGCGCCTTTTATCACAACTCTGTTAAAGAAGGCCCGATTGGGAATCTAAAGAGATATTTGAAATTCCAGTTTTAAGTGCGAAAACGAAAAGAAGCATTCTCAAACAACACCGGCATTCAATTCGTGTCGAATTTGCATTCAACTCGAAGACAAGGCAGTTTCGAGCACAGTCAGGGCGCGTGCTGTTTGGGGAGCACATGCTAATATCGTGTCTCAAATTACAGCACGTGCTTCAACAAACAAGACGTAGATTGCATAAATGATAAGCATTCAACTCGATAATAGAACGATTTTCTGAAATGGACTCAATCTTTACTATGTAAAAAACGGATATTTAAGTCAGCCCCGTAAATTGCTCCTCAGTGCATCGCGTGTAAACCGGGATCAGACATATGTATTTTTCAAAAAAGTCATTCTCAGGGAAAGCATACAACGCAATTCTGAGGCAAGATTCAATCGTCGGCAGCGTTGAAGCTTCAATAACCCAGGTTTGCGGTAAATGGCCCCTCCCGGTCCCTGGAGGTCTCTTTCAACTGCTGTAGGCGCCAGATGGTGCTCGGCGAGCCAGCCGCGTCGTTTGTCGGTGTGTGGACCGCGTCGCGTATCGCTGTGATAGCGCTGGATTACCCGGCAGCATGTGTCCCTGCTACAGAATTTTGCAGCACGTGTCCCTGCAATTGAGCCTGTCGATGGGAGAAGTCACTCGAGTTGAATGCATACTCGACACGCATTGAATGCGGCGATTGTTCGAGTTGATTGTTTTCTACATAATTTTGCCTATTGCCGCTGGGCGCTGGCTCTAGGCAACGAAAGTGCTCTCGATTCAACTCCTGTTCAGCCCGTTCCGATGGAGAAAATCAGTAGCGAAATGGTGAAATGGTAAAAGTTCTTTTTTTCAAATGGAGTGATGTATTGCGGTTGTCATCCGCAGGGAATTCATCAAACTCCAAAGCTAGTATCAAATGCTTATGAGCAGGATAAAGTACTTGAACTCCTTCCGCGTTGAAGTAAATAATCCTGTTCTTTACTTGAATCCAGACGTTGTTTCAGAAACACTCTTCAAGATGAGAACTGTCGATTTCTCAGCGCATCGGAGCAGTTTTGAGAAAAAAAAGTTCCGGGCTCCTGGCTGTGACTATACTGCCAATAGGACACAAATGGGATGCCCAATGCGAAAAAATGGTTCAATTTGCTACGTTAAAAATTTCCGAGTTGTGTCTTATACCCTTCTCTTCCGTGATATTCCACCCAACCCGCCTTCCCTCCGATTTCTATAGAATGTATAAAATCAACTATAAAGTATTTAGGAGATCTACCTAAGTCTCTATCTTACCCATATTCTAGCCTCAGACTATTTGGAACTCCCAACATTTGCCCTTCTAATGATAGGGCAAATCGCGCTGAATAGGTGTTATTCATTGGCCACGAATAGTCTCAACCGAGCAAGTGATCGCGGACGGATTAGTTGTTGTACGGATTATCGCAGCGGAAACCCATAGCAAATGAGCAAAAAATTTAGTATCATTTTCAGACCCAGCAGAAAGGCCACAGGTCACATGTCGCTCAATGACGAGGTTCAAATTCAGAGTTGTTATCCATGCTCTTCCGCAAAATTTGTCTGAGAAGCTAGAAAGTTGAAGCCATTCAATCCCCGCATCGTCTTGCAAAAGCTGATAAATGTCCCGATGCGAACAAGATGAGAACCTTCCAGAAGATTCTCCTATGTTTTGAACTAGAGGAAAAAAAAAGAAGTGAAACAGGATGAGCCGGTTTTGGACATAAAGAGGAGTTCGGAAGCAACTATTCATAGTCACGGGTAAGTTGGATGAAAAGAAATTTTGGTGTGCACCGGTGTAAATTTCCTTACGCAAACACTGTAATAAGTGTTCTTACGCTCATAAGCTGAATACACTACAAAGCCACTGCTGTATGGACGCACGATAAATTTTGGCTGGGAAAACGAAAACGCTTGCGGCGATCGTCGAATCATTGGAGGTTAGAAACACGTTGATCGCGAGTGGCGAACGAGTGCGTAACGTTATGCCAGATTTTGTCCTCATTACTCTCTAACTCGGCAACTTGCCATGTCAACTTTCGAACGCGTTATTAGTAAAAAAAAAACACCGGAAGAGCACTGGAAAAGTGAGCGAATTTCCTTAGCAGGTCTAGCAAGAAACGGCTAAAACCGAAAAGGAGGACGAATTTGGATAAAGCCAATCGCAAACGGTCGGCATCTTAATACGTGCGCATGTTCATTCTCTCGACTGGAATTTTCGATGCGACTATAGCGAATCTGGAAGATCAGCTTAGTGCCACGAAATTCTTGAAAATTATTGGGCTCTCAACTGCGCTGAGCTTTATTCGGTTTTTAAAGGAAATACGCTAACGCGTCGTACGACCTTTATTAAAACGCCAACGTTGTCGGAAACCCCTGAAACAAGCTCGAATAACCACTACTTGGGCATTTCTGAGTCACCTCTAATGGTTTAGTCAAGTAACTGGACGGAACAGCAGATCGTCACTTTGTATCGGAACCTCACTGAAGGGTGGTGTCGCGAACCCCTCATGACCGCCGCAGCGCTGGACTAAGTTTGGCGAAAGGTCTATTCGAACAACAGGATTAGAAGCGGAGCTAAAAAAAACAAAGGATAATTAAAAGTGGTGTGGTAGCGTGATAGAAATGGAATCGGTGAGATAAACAGCCTGATTGACTTTGATTGGAAAATATAAACCTATTCACCGGTGAGCTCCTCCTTCATCACAAACTATCTAGACGGAATGTGATCCACTGCGGTGGCCTGCTTGAGAGTGTATGGGAATTAGCCGGTGAGCAGGTGTGTTATTTTCCAATCATAGCTCACTCTGGGAACTTCCAACGCTGCTGAAGTTGAGCTAGGTCTCTTGCGGCCCTATTCACGTTTTAGTCCCAACAATTCCTTCGAGATTGTGTTGTCTTCAAACATTGAACTAGGAAAATGAATTAAATTGATTTCGCGAAAAAAAGCACTGAAGTGACGACCACAAATCACGCCAGATTATGTTGTCAAGTTACTGGTGCCATCTAATGATTTATTCCGGTCCAATCGTTCCAGTCACAAGTAGCTCGCTTTCTATTTAGGGAATGACCGGTTTCCAAAGTGCATGATGGTGGCCGTAGACAAAAGGAAAAAAGGTCCATCCAACGGATTGGAATTCATCTTGCGATAAATCACACAGTTTTTGTCCGTGTTTGGTACTTCTCAATTTGTGGAAGCTAATGTATGAAATGGTTCATTTCTACAACTGAACTTACTCAAGGTTGCCGATTTTTCCGACGCTGATCTTGCGCAACTCGACGTTGCCGACGAATGGATGTTTTCCGGGTGAATTACGGTAGAATAGAGCATAAGTGATGAAGAGGAATAGCGAGACAGCACCATGAGCGTAGAAGATTGACGGCCACCTGAAACGACGGATCAAAACACTCGTCTTCTACACACAATAACAATGTAAGAAACTAGTACATATGCTCCGAAACTTTCCTGCTACTCATGAATGGTGCTCGGTGCTTTTGAAACTGTTTCTAAAAAAAAAGACGGAAAGCAAAGTCCGGCTGGATTTTCCACATTTCACCCATCAAACTGTGGATTACAAGGTTAACCACAAACCGATTTTATAGAGGATTATAGAGGACAACCTTTTCACTAGAACAACCTCTGTAACAGCCTACGATTGGACTGGTAAGGGCGCCTCATCAGGCGCGATTCATACTCCTAAATGCCAGCGCGTCAAGCGCGTCACATGCGGGGCGTAGCGCTGGTGTATGAATGGCCTGACGTCACGCCCGTGACGCACGCTCAGCCATGGCGACGATGGCGTGACGACTTTTTATCGGGACAGGTGCTCTTTGCACACCGAGGGAGTAGTTGTTTCGCCTTCTGCAGCTCGAATTCTACTTGGGATCCCTTCGCTCGAATTGAGCAGTGTGACGCGTCGAACTGCAAATACGGTAACACTTCTCCTTCTTTCCGTAAACAGCCCTTGTTTCCTCTCCATCATTTTCATTATTAATCCACCGTCAATTTCATTCCGTTACATACTAATTAATCTGCTACCAATCGTGTACAGATTTTGCTTGCGCTCCGCCATAGCATCTCCGGTGTAGTATTCATAGTCTCTGGAAGCGAGCGACGCGCGTGACTCGCGTAAAAACTGTTCATACCCGATGCCACACCAGTGCGTTATTCGCGTGAAGCGCTGGTGTTGTGGAGTACGAAAAGCGCCAAAGTAAGAAGCCTGTGGAGAAGCCTCGGTATGGAGGCATCTAGTTCCCCCACTATCTCTCTCTACTATTATCGCCTCCCTTTTGATGCGGAGTCATTCGACTCGTAGCCATCGTTCCTCAATTTACCCGCGTGCCAATTTTACCACAAAGCAGCATCGCGGCTTCCCAATGGAATTACATGGACCATATGTGTGCCAGTAGTTGAATGCAGCTTCCAAATTGCACAATTTATGTATCCATTATCCTGTAATGAAGCCGCCTTCAGCTACAGGACGCGAAGTCACTAGCTCAACACTCGTTACTCCTCTGTTTTCACATGAGCCGCGTTTCCCGCCGAGCAGCGTCGCGGCTTCTTCATTGGATAACCATATCCATGAATGCAGTATTGGTTGAGCGTCGTTTATACTCCCACCGCCGAGTGGCCCGGCGGAGTGTAATCCATTAGTATCGATCAAAGCCGCGCTCCGTTATCAATACCAATTTCCAATCCAATGAATCCAAAAAACGCCCCAAAGTCGTGACCCGTAGTAAGCCCCATAAGCCGAGCGAGAAATTCGAATGACATTCGTCGGATCGCTGCGCTGATTTGCCCTATTGGCAGATGAGAGGTTGAAAAAATAAAGACAAAACCACTGCGTGAAAATGGAATCGTTTGGTTGCCGGGATTAGGGGTCCATCACTGTCGTGAGCTGTGGCCTAGTGGCGGTGAACCAGGCGGCCGGCCGTGCGGTGTTCTCAGATAAAAACAGCCCACTTCCCGCCGGCCAAGTCGGGCTAGTCGACTCCGCGCGGCCCCAATTTCGTGGGCGTGGTCCCCACTTCCCGCGGAGAGAGAGGTTTTCCCGTCTTCCCGCGAAGTGTCGGCGGGCAGTCGGCTTTCCTGTCGGAGTTGGCGGCCTCACTGGAGAATGGGGTTTCGATTCGCGCGGGGTGATCTACCATCGCAACCCCGTCCATTCACCAGACTTAATTGGTGACGTGCACTCTACTCGGCTTTCCTACTGACTGGAGGTGTTTCGGAGGATGTCCGGATTCCTTCAGCAGTTCTTCGTGGTAAGATATTGCATTCACGTGCAAAAGTCCTGAATGTCACAAAACAAATATGTTTCCGCTATTTCGCAGAGTGATGTAAACACCTCCGATATTTTGGTCCGCCCAAATGATTCTCGATCCTCACACAGAGTGGGCAGCCACTTCCTCCTGCGCAGGCCTCCTCCATCAGCTGAGAACAATACCAGCAGTGAGGTTGCAAATTTATCAGGAGCCAAAAATGAACACTGATGGAAGATCAGGCCGGTATTGTTTAAGCAGTGCCAACTATTTCTGGTTCTATTCGCTACTCCAAATCAGGCCCTCGGAGTGGGCTAGCTATTACCGCCTTCTGTGATAATGAGATATATAATCCTTTTTTTTCTTTATTGAGCAGATTTGAGTAGCAAATTTCCCCTTACGTATCAAGTCTTTTTTGACAACTTTGTTATCATCAGCCTTACACCTTTTCACTGTTTTTGATATTTGTTCTACGGAATGTCAAGGTCATGGTCGTGTCATACAAAGATAACAGTTGAATTCTCATGATTGTCACATCGGGGCGATCATCTCTGTTTCGCAGCATCTCTGCCCGAATCCTTGAAAAACCACGACAATTCATTGACTCTAGGTGAGGATGCAGTGATAAATCACCAGACCTGCGGTTCTCTCATTAGCTAAATTTAGACATGGTTCATTGAACAGATTCTGCACTAGTGTGCCCTTTCTCGAGAATTATGTCTGGTGTAAGTATGTGAGTATAGTCCTACTCGATATGGGACAACCGTCCACTTCAGGGTGAGTCAAAAAGTAGGAAATAGGGAGAGAATGATGATTTTCTCAGAAGTTCAAATTATTTCATGGCAGGAGATGCTTCAGCGAAAAGATTTTGCAAAGGTCATGGAATATTGATGTTTTTGAATGCTAAATTTATTTATTTATTATTTATTTGAACGCGAAGGAAAATTCACGCTTGAAGTCGTAAAACACAAACATTGAAGTAGAATTGTGATAACAACGAATAAGGAATGACAGAAACATGTAAAACAACTGAGTTAGTTTTTAAAGTACCTGTCAATGAGATTTCTAAATTGGCCTAAGGACAGTGGCAATACCTATTTTTTAAGAGCTTCAGGAATTCCTAACCAGCACTGTGTGTGAAAAACGAGGAATGTAAACGACTCTGCCATAGCAAAACCAATTCTAGTTGAACCACCTCTGGTGCTGGATGTATAAACAGTGAGAACTGACTGACTGGAAGCTTAATTTTGCCTTTTTATGGCATGGTATATGCTTACAAGATATCACAAGATAGCTAGGTTGAATACAAATAGCTTGATAAGTCCCCAGCTTCACTGGATTCGATATTTATTTGCTGTTGAAAGATCACACCCGTTGTCGGGTGATTGCTGTTGTGCCTACAGACTCATTGCGTCACATTAGCTTTAGAGATGCCGTGCGGATATCGGCGGTGTAATGGTAACATTCTCGCTCTGTCAGCGATGTGATGCAGGTTCGAGACCTGACTGATTCCTAGGTTTTGTGCTCCGATACCTTGTCTTCATGGAATAGTTTTCAACTTTCGAGGAACTACGGCAGGTCACAGTAGGCATGCCTACATCTAAATTTAAACCTGTCACAATATATCCCGAAATGTTGAACAGAATCTGGAAATACGAAAAAAATTCAAAAATAACCTTTTTCTATGAGTGGACGAAAAACACAAAACTACGTACTATTCAACGGTGGGGAGAAAGGATAAAGAAAGCAGGTTCCCAAAATCTTAGGAAAAGGTATTGACTGGGCAACCTTCTCTCAAAAAAAGCTCTTTGAATAATCTTTTTGGCACCATAAATCTTAGGATAAAAATGTGCAACCAAAAAGAAAAAAATCGACGAAATCAAGTACTAAAATTTTTGAGCAAATTACTCACCTGAACGCTGAACAAAGTGCTCCAGAAGCTGGCATTGTGCAGGCGGGAGCCAGCTGAACATAGGCGACTAGTGCTGAGACAAATAGGCCGTTCTGAAATGGGAATAGTTGACTTTTGAGGGCAATTTTAGAGATTCTGTTTCTGATGTTTACGTTCCGACTTGTTCCGGAACTGAATGAACAGTTCATAAAAATACGCTCTCAGTTAAAATAAAATTGAAAATTTCCCCTATCAATGACTTTGAAAAACAATGAACTGCAGCGAATTCCGAAAAAAGAGCAGAAAATTTGGATTTGATTTTTAGCCATTTTCTATAGGTCCTGTGCTTCTCTGGGCCAAATTCCGGTCCGCAATTGCGTCTCGACACGCTTTGCGGCGGCACGCGCTCGAGTCAGTCGGGTTTCCAGCGCCAAAGCCGACTCGATGTGGCTTTTTAATACAATTTTCTTCAATTTTTCTTAGTTTCCAGTTTCCAAAACCAACCCAGAGTCAGCAGATCGGCAGCAGCGGCGCTGGAAGCTCTTTCGATTTGGGAGCGTACGGCCGCAAAGCGTGTCGAGATGCAATTGCGGATCGGAATTTGGCCAAGATAAGCACAGTAGCGGAAGCCATTTTTTGTTTTCTTGTGGCCCTATTTTCCATTTTCATGGTACAGTCCGACACAAGACGTCGATACTAAAATCTAATTATTTGCGAGATTTTAGCAGCGCTGGGAGAAGTCAGACTTAATTCGGTAAAAAAATTCGTTTTCCTTTTTTCGCTCAAGACTACAATACTAAGTTTCGTAAAAACGGGGAGCATTTGCCAAACTTGGCAAAAAAGCGTCCGATGCTTGTAACTTCTTTGAACGAAGACGTTTTTGGGTTCTGAAAACGCCATAATATTCACAGCTCAATTTCCTACATAACACTTTACGTTGTGGACCGAATCTCCCTAAAATCGCTTTGTTTTGAAGTGAAAGTGTTTATGCGGTAGTTTCACAAAAACGTCGCGCGAGTGCGGCGAAACCTTGAGCAGTAGTTGTGCAATTAATAGAACAGCAATCTCTATGTTTTCTTCGTGAATTAGATAAAAGTGGAGTCATCTCGAGATCTGCGCAAATTGAAAGATCTTCCTGAAAAGACGGACTTTTTTGCGAAAGCCCCAGACCGATAAATGGAGGATTTCAAAAATTCAATCTGCGCAGATCTGAGATAGCCCCTTTTTCATATAACTTTCGAAGGAAACATAGAGATTGCTCTTCTACTACTTGTACAATTACTACTCGAAGTTTCGCCTTCTTTTGCCGAGAGCGACGTTTTTGTGAAACGACCGCAAAAACAATTTCACTAGAAAACAAAGCGATTTCCGGGAACTTCGGTCTACAAGGCACTTTATTATGTAGGAATTTGAGCTGTGAATAAGATAGCGTTTTCAGAATTCAAAAATGTCTTCATTCAAAGAAGTTACATGCTTCGGACGTTTTTTTGCCAAGTTTGGCAAATGCTCCCCGTTTTTACAAAACTTATCGCGGGTATTGTAGCACGGTTTCCTCAGTGAAATCTGTGAATGAATAGATTGATCTATTCTTCGGTTTTTTCGCTTCACACAATCAGACCCTTTCTTGCCTCTAAAGAACGATTTTCGCTGAATTTGAGGCATCCTTGTGCAATAAAACTCTTTTCGTGACGAAAAATCAATTTAAAATTGGAAGAATCAAATAATAGACCAATATAACAGAGGTAATTGAAAAATACAGCTGCAGTCAGCCTTTTTGCGCCAGGTGGAGACTCGTCCAGGAATGCCTGAAGCGCCGGCCAATCAACACACCGATTGCACGGGTGGCCTATCGCATTCGGAAAGTCATTAGGTTGAGTTCAAACATTCCGTTTACCACGGCAGGGGATCATGCTCGGACCACACTAGCAGCAAGCCAAGCGCATTGAAGCAGCCGACCACGACTGAGTAATGAACAAAATCTCTGAAATTGGTAGTGCGCTCTTTGCTGCTACATGGTGTCGCATTCCAGTGGATTGTTACATCTAATGTCTTCCAGATTCTTATCAGCAGATGCGGTGTGGTTACGCCACGTTTCACTCCAATGGTAGACGGAGATTTTCGCAAAAACCCTTACATCGACGTCTTGTCGAAAAACGCACCTGTTTGAAGTAAGTCCATTTGGCGCAGAACGAGCCAATAACGGGGAAGTTGGCCGCAAACGCGAATCCCTGCAGAAATCGAGCCGCGAGAAACCAGTAAAATCCGAGCTGAATTCGCCGAATAGATCTGATCAGTCTCTGATAGCCTACTCAATCAAGTTAGCCTACTTCATCACAAACATGAACAAAGACCCAGTCAGAGACCTTTGTACTAGCTCTGAATGGGCAAGAAAGGAATCCAAAATCTGGGATATCCTCATCAGAAAATTACCCTGATAGCTGTCGGGATCAGGAGAGTAGAGACGGCGCTAAGCATTCCCAAGCCCGCAAATACCGTGCGGATTCCAACTTTGTTGACCATATGTACCACTGGGAAGTTGCCCAGTAGTGCCGCTATTGCCACCACCGAAATCGCCCATGCTTCCTGACCTGAATAAGAAAATTACTAACTATTCACACATAAGTATAATTAGGCATGCATTCTGCACAATTTTAGTTTGGGAAAAAACGCTATTTCTACAAGTCCGTGTAGTTCGAATCGATGTTTGTAGGATATGCTGCCGGCAAGCGAAAGTAGTTTTCTTTGAGGCATGAGAATGGGTTGAAAGGTGAGGGAGCATGTTCAAGGAGTTGACGGATCGTTTCCGTAGTGTTCTGTGCATTCAACCATAGTCCATGAACGTTGTAGCCCGGTTCCCACTCATCTACATGAGTCATATACCAGCATCAGGGTAATAAACAAAATCGAGTATGGCGTATATCTACGTGTGCTGGAGAAGGATGAGCCGCCGGTGACCTAATCCCCGATATAGTCAGGTATGGCAACAGTTATTGTGAGGTTGTTGACTCATGTGGCCAAACGGTCAAAGCGTCGACATAACCGACAAACGGCTGACGAGCGGAAAAAACTGTCGGCAGACCCTGAAACAGTGAGAGACGGGGGAGAGTGATTTGACGTTGGAAAAGTAAGCAGGGTGGCGTTATAGACCATTTTTAGAAGAAAGACGCGCGGCGCGACAGACGTTGCTTGCCTGTGAAGCGAACCGCGTCACCTGTCACTACTAATAATAATATCACGACACCTGACATCACTATTGGTTGGCCTTCACAGCATGCACTAGATCACGCTTCTCGATCGCGATAGGTTTCCTTTCCAACCCCGCCCATGCAACGAAATTTAACCTCATCCACAAAACCACAAACCAATTTCAAGACCAATTTTGCAGGTCATGCTGCATTCGTTGAGTGATAACTTCCCATTTGTTGCTATCATTCTCGCTGGTCACATAAACTGGTACTGATGCATGAGTAAGGGACAGCCGATGCTCCAGCGGTTCGATAAATGAATATGTGTTCAACATGGTAAGGAGCAGACTCAAGGCAAAAGGTTTTTAAGCTGAACATACACGCTCGTAAACGTGGTTGGGATAACAATGTGAATCGAACCGTATGGCTTACAACATAATGCCTACGGATTTTGAAGTGTCAAAAACGACCCACAATGCCGCTACTTGAGTTAGAAGTTGGCTCCGCTCTGTATTTTCACGCCCCTGTATTTGCCCTTTTCCTCCTACGCAGGGTTGTTGGGCCATCTTCGCCGTCAGTGACGTGTGTGGTTCACTTGTTAGGCAATCTACCGACAGTACCAACGATGAATATGACCCAGCAACCCTGCGTTGGAGGAAAATGGCAAATTAAGGGGCGTGAAAATACAGGGCGGGGCCAACTTCTAATTCATGTAGCAGCATTGTGGGTCGTTTTTAACACTTCAAAATGCGTAGGCGTTGTAATCTGGGCCAGACCATTCTATTTCCGTAGTTATCTCAATCACGTCTACGAGCGCGTATGCTGCCTTTAATTTATGTATCATAGTTGGGTGATGACCGTTAGGTGAGCAAGGGGTGGAAGGGGTGGTCAGAAAAGACGCTGAGACACCGGCGAGCATAGCAGAGGCGCAGAGATTCTGTCCAGTAGCGTCGCGCCCTCGAGCGCTGTCATTCTTCCTGTCCCTCTTTCTTCTAACACATAACGGCCACCACCTATCATGGTTCGCTTACAAGATAATTCGCTACCATATCAGGCAATCCGGAGCGCTGTCGGAAGCTCGTAGGAGCCGTCGAGCCGCGGGGCTCTGATAGCCAACCCACCGTCTCTGCAACGGACATCTTTTTCACTCTGATAAGGACTGCAGTGCCCCTGCGAAAGTAATCAGCACCAAGGCTGTAGGCGCACCGATGGCAGTAGCAGAGGCACCTATGCCCGTTGCGAAATCCGCCTCTTTTGGAGATCGCAGCCCCGCGGCTAGACGCCTCTGACCGGCTTTCGACAGCGCTCAGATACACAGATCGCTTGAGATACCATGTCATTCCAATGCTCACTCACTCATGCATCAGTACCAGGGCTGTGCGGTATTTGCCGGTTGTCGTTTGCCGTTTTTCCTCTCACACATCGACAAAAAAACGGCAAAAATGCGTAACAGACAACAAAAGCTGCGTGTTGGACGCAAGCCTCATAGAGGGCAATCCGCGCTCTAATGACAAATGATGACTGAGCTCTCGCGTCTTTTAAATAGGACCTTTGCGTCCTCCAAATAGAGCCAGGAATTCAGCTACCTCGAAACTGAATTGGCGAGCGCCTATTCAATATCGCTGGAGTTATCGCTTCGAACCTCCGAAAAAAGTTGACACCAGAGAACCTTGAAAAATTACATTTCTTACATCACAATATTCTGGTTACAGGTTTTCAATAGATTACTCTTTCCTGTGCTGTTTTTTCCATATCAGGTGTTGTACTAAGAATCTCAAATTCTTGTGGTGTTACTGAAAACCATTTCTTATCTTGTGAATGAAATACGAAATGTGCATGAACGAATAATAATTAGTTACTTTTCAAACATTCGTGTCGTTTTCTATCCAAGGTTATTTTATTTATTTTGCCGTTCGTCCAATGCCGATTGGCGTTTGCCGGCCGTTTTTGGACAAATTTTGCCGACTCCCCCTTGTCGATTTTTCAAAATAGATTGGTACGCGTCCTTGACCAGTACCCAAAAACTTAGCAGAACGCGGCATTAAAAGCCGCTCAGCGGTGGAAAAAATAGCATAACACAACAAGGGGAATAACATAGGGTATCATTCCACCATTTAATCCCTTATACCATAGTATAGTCGCTTATGAATCTTGTCCTCATAGTGTCATGCAAGAACTGGATGCCTCCCTCCCTGCTCATCTCGAGACACGTCATGACTTTCCCGTAACGTAACTGGTCCCCCCGGAAGCCTCGTGACGACTCCTTTCAAGCAAGTGATCTTTAAAATCTCTCTAAACACGTCGTCGCTAGAGGTATTCGCCAAAGGAGAGCCGATAATCAATGCTGTTCCAATGACGATCATCCACAGTCAACCGCCGATCGACCATCAATCACCATCACATATGACCGGTCGTCACATGCATATCAATCGCATTGCCGGCACACACCCACCACACAGAAACCTACACTCTACTACACGGACTCTGAGGTTTCTACTAAGAAACACTTCACTAGTTAGGCATGCAGACCTACTACTATTCCCTGGACGCTTGACCTCACGGAAAAGAGGTCAAAAACATTCGGAGACCAACCATTCGTGAATGCACGATCACTGTTGTGAGATAGGGTGAAGTTGCTACTGTCTGTTACGTTCTGTTGTCGTTTATATTCCGGCGTTTCCATACAGACGACGGCGAAGTTGAAGCATAGAATATTCGACCTGGATAAAGAAGCCACGTTTAAACTTTGAGCAAAATATTGGGTGAAATCTGTGGCGCAAGTATGCATTTACGGAGCACATTAGACTACCAGCCATCATATTACAACTAAAACTTGGACTATTTAAAGTCGGCACGAATGAAACTGTCTGCCAACGCGGTCGGCGTCCGTGTCAAAGTCCTTTTTTGCACTTGTTAATCGATTAGCAGGATTATTAGAAGGATATTAAAAGATATCCTAGTCACCTTTGTGCAGCCGTGGAGGCGTTTCCGCAGCCGAAAAAAATGCCTTTGCAAGAGTCGATTTACACGCACGCCCACCGCGTGGGCGGACAGTCCCATTCCAAAAGACTATACAAGGTCTGAGATATTATGCATATTTTGTTGCCTTAAAGGCAGCATACACACTTGCAAACATGGTCGAGATATCAGCATAAATAGGCCTGCACGGCCCCTACCATGTCGTGAACGACGTTTGAAGCGCTGAAAACCTTCCAGGATTAGAGTATTTGACCATACCCTGTCACGCACGCCCGTATTTTCACACCCCTTCGAGCGACAGAATGAAAAGTTAAACTTGAGAAAACATGTGATAGTTCAGAGTGATAGCACTATCAAAAGGGAGTCACGAGAGAAACAGCTCGATTTACTTGAGTAAAACATTTCTACTTACCGATTAACTCTCGTCCTTTTTTGAGAATGCCGCTCTACTCCGGCTGGCTTTTGAAAATGGAGGATTTCATCGGCGTACAAACATGTAATATCCAGGTGAATCGAGCTGTTTCTCTCGTGAACTCCTTTTTGATAGTGCTATCACTCTCAATTACCACATGTTTCTTTTTCAAGTTTAACTTTCCATTCTGTTACTCGAAGGGGTGTAAAAATACGGGCGTGCGAGACATGACTGCCCAAATATTGTCATCCTGGACGATTTTCAGCGCTTCAAACGTCGTTGACGACATGGTAGGGGCCGTGCGGGCCTATCTGTGCTGATATCTCGACCATGTTTGCGAGCGTGTATGCTGTCTTTAAATCTTATTCCACTAATCTACTGCTGACAGCTTTTCCACTCTAACCCGATAATTTTATGTCGCAAGATCTGTGTTGTTCTACAGAACCCTATTTGGTAAAGCTTCACCGGGCCACTGAAATCGTCGCACAAACTGTAAAGGCTATGAAACCGCAAAATTCTGATGGCTTCTACGCGTGGTGGTGCGGAGCAGAGGTTAGAGACAGTGAGGGAGCGCATGACAGACGGAGGGAGCAGAATCGCGCGCGCCGCTCGCGCCATGAGTCGTGAGATTTACGACTTTTTACAGAGGATTATTGATGTTTCGAGCTGCAGCTTCCCTCCGTATTTTATTGGCAGGAAACAATTCTTGATAGATGACGGGTAAGTGACGCACAGACTTGATGGAATGTCGTATACACTTGGTCTCTCTTCAAATTGGTCGGTTTCCAGACATCTAACCATGGAAATGGTCTTAGGACTCACCACAAATGCTTACTTAAAAAGCAGGAAAAGTAGTAATGGGTTTTCTGTGCGTGCAATGTCTCTGATTCATAATTGCACATCACATAGAGAGATTGATTTACCAGAGTACAAGGTGTTCCTTTCAGAGTATTCTAGGCTTTAGTTAAATATCAGCGGGATGAAAACTTCCCTCGACGACGTTGTCGCAGATTGCTGCGTGGATTACGCCTTATTTACGCTCGGCGTTTCGCTGCCGCTGGGTTCTGCGGCACGTCTGTTATTGGTGAGATTTCGGAGTCGACCAATAGCAGACGTGCCGCTGAAACCCGCGGCAGCGAAACGCCGGTGTTTAATTAGGGCCTTAGGGACTTGCGCAGTCCTGCGTACAACGACGCAATATTGCGGACCAAAAATTGTTAGGCTGTTCAAGTGCATTTTATTAATACTATTTTGCTCTGCCATCGCATTTTTTGCGAAAATCCTCTGTTATCCCACTCCTCTTGTCAGTGCAGCGCTATTCATACCATTTTTGTAATATTATATCAAATTTGGCCTAGAAAATAATCAGCTGGTAGGATTTAGCGATTTTCCAGCGCTTTAGGTCCCGCAAGTCCCGTGTTTTCTTCGGTTGGGAGCCAAATTTACTCTGTTCCTTCGCGCGCGCTTGTGCAGAGTGAGGGTAGGGACATCGAGAAAGTGTGAGGAGAAGGAGACGTAGCATACGCGCGCAGACGCACGCTATGAACGGAAATAAATTTTACTCCGAAACAGAGAAAAACTGCGTGGTGCGGCAATCCGGCGCGTTTTTCTGCGGCAACTGCTTTTCCGTCCGGTGTGCATACATATAACTACGACATTAGATCTCAGGCATTGGTACCATTGGCTCCAGCCATTCACAGCCTTTCACTTTGCTCCGCCATTTTCATTCGCCCCTTTCGATAAGGCTGAAACTCTATTGAATTTTATTTGAATAGTGAAAGGTTTTCTTGTTTTTTATTCCGAATCATTCTAACGCTTACGTAGCAATTCGCTTTTTTGAGAATATCTTCTAACCCTTTTACATGGGACAGGAGAAAGGATGGTTTAGTGGTCCACCCTCCTCCCCCCCCCACCACGGTTTCTGATCAAACAACATCATAGGAACTAATCGTTGCCAAATGCGTAGGGCCACAAGAATGAGTCTGAGAAGTGCCCTAGGCTTTACATATAGTCCGAGTTTTTCAAGAGCGGGAAAACTAAGGGATTACGACTAAGGATCTTACGACTTCACGTCAAAAAACTGAGTGCAGCTTCTTAATCAGAAATGTGCGGTAAACGATTTTAAAAAATCGGCAATCGGAAATCGACAAAATTTGTCCAAAATTCACCGCAAACGGAAATCGACAAAAGGCAAAATAAAATAAAAATCTTGTACAAAAACGACACTAATGTCCTAAAAGTAGCACTAAAAATACTTCTTTCTCATGCATATTTCGTTTTTCAATAGCCAGATAAGAAATTAATTCCCAATAGTGTACGCCCGACTGTCCTTGAACCTCGTCATTTTTGTTCTATATCAATGACACCGCAAGGTTTTCAATCATACCACAAGAAGTTTAACCTCTTACGGCGGTACAATACCTGATATAAAAAACAGCACCGGAATGAGCATTTATTGAACCCTGGTAATAGGAAAAATGTGGTGAAAGGATAGTAATTTCCCGAGGTTCTCCAATATAAACCTTTTTCTTGGACATATAGTAGACATTCAATTGCTTTGCGTTTCAAATTCATCGCACAAACGTTAGAGCATAGCGCAATCCAAATTAAGAAGGTGAGCACTCGAAATTTGTTTAAAAAAGAAAGAGTTAAATGTGTCTAGACGTTAGGTGATCATTTTCTGACGAGCGTGGCAGCCATGCCGCTTCTCTGGCAAAAAATCGCCGCTGCGGCTCTGCGATGAAGCCGTAACGGCTCCCACAGGCACCACAGCGGCTCCGCGAAAGTGTCGCTGTGACACCGCGGTTGGTGGCTGCGCCTTTACAAAAAATACGGCTAACCGAGAGTAACTTATATGAAATTAATTATGAGCCATACTATCACTGGGTGGGGCCTACGAACAAAATGCGCACCTACGGTTGTTAGTTCCTCTGTGTGATAGGGATAGAGGGTATCCCCGTCACTGCGGGCAAACAGATACGGGACGTGGGTAATCAAACTTGAGTGATTGAACCGGCGACACCACACAGGACAGTGCATCGTAGTAAGCGCGGGTTCGCTGATGCATCCTCGCAAAGCCGGTGCGGCTCTAACACGGAACCGCTGTGTTACTGTCGAGCCAATATCATGGCCATGCCGAGGCTCAAGACACTGCAACAGAATCGTATCAACACATTGATGATCGCGGAGCCGCTGCGGTACTACTGCGGAACTATCTCGGCACAATTGAGGTCGCGTTACTTTCCCTGCTATGCCGCGGCAAACATTCTCAGAGTTCTGCGGCGTACTCGTTGGCGTGCCTCACGGTGTGTTTACTATTTGATCGGAATTCAGATAAAAGATAATTACGTGGAGAAATACAACTAGAACGCACGTTTCCGAACACTCGTGGAAACGTTCCTAAGAAGCTGCTCCATCTTCGGCATCTCTCCCTCTCCGCCCTTCTAATTTTTTTTCTGAACTGCGCGCTAACAACTCAAAAACATGGAATTGGGTAGTTTTTCAAGCTTTCCCAAAAAAATGACCCCTGAAAGCCATGGTTGTCTCAAACCACCTCCTTCCCAAACTGTACGCCACCCCTTATTTCAAACTGATCACCGTCAATCCAATTTATAGTCACGCAGCGAATTTAAAGGCAGTGTTCACGATAAGAAATGTGTTTCAGTTTCCACTAAGAATGGGTAGTAGAGGGGCACACTGTAACGTTGACGTCGAAAGAACGCATAAAAACGAGCCAGGAAAAGCTCCAAAAGAGCCCGAATTTGCCACTTCTAGCGCAAGGCAAACCCCAAAAGCGCAACACACGCCCACCGACGTGAACAAATGAATGCTCAAGATCGTGAGATGAGCGATGATTTCCAATCATTAGCCCCGTTCTTCCCTTCATTCTCAACTTCTCTTTTTACTCAGGTCAGCTGGCATACATCGGCTGCAAAAGACGCAATTTACATGCCTCGGACAACTCGTCCACCATGTTTCCTTAGCTCAGTTTTTGAGGAACCGTAACTCCGTTCCCAGAAGGTCTTGTACGATTTCAGAGACATCATTGGAATCAGCGTCAAACACTGCCTTCAATCAAAACGGATGTTCCCCACGCCGTGTACTCCCTCTCCCATCCTTTCAACTCAGAACTCCAACTTTCAACTTAGTAGCATGTTTTTCAGCGTAATTGTGAGCATAATAGAAGATGGCGAAGTGAATAAGCCCACAAACTGCCACTGAAGTCCAACATCCTCTAGACGACGCTTCAAAAATTATCTGAGAGAAATTGAGCTCTGAACCCTTTGTGCCCTCTCCTAAAAATGTTCAGGGTGTTAACTCTTGTCCCGATGAACCCTGACTAATTGACCGAGCCTCAGCGAGGAGGGGGTGAGGAATTCGGTACTCTTCCAGACAAGATGACACACACGAGCATGACACTACAATACTAGCAATTGCTTTGACGTGTCCGCACGGTAGGGTACATCAACTGTCTTAAAGTTTTAAAGTACGTATAGTCTGTCTTTCTATTTTCGAGCCGGTCGCTGCAAGGCAGGGGGCGGTTCGAGAGTAGAGAGACAGGCTATACGTACTTCAAAAGCCGGTCGCTGCAAGGCAAAGCCTAATCGCGGCGTTTGTTATCCACCGCGCATTTTTTGCCGAATATTGTCGAAAAATGAGGGGGAAAACGGCAAACGACAATTGACAAAACCGTCCGAAAATGGCCGGCAAACGGCAAACGGCAATTGCCGCACATCCCTGTTCCTAATCGAATGACAGGGGCGATAAGTGTTTTGGAATGGATCAAACCTCAACTCTGTAAGCCTAAAAGGAGATATCTCGTTCCCTCATCCACTCGCTGTTTCTGTGATACTCCCAGCCCGTGTTTAGACGGATTTGTGTGGAGGGTACAACGCGACACATTGACGGCGTCAATGAGCTGTGTTGCTTCTCATTTCAATGGCCAGACGCGTGTCGTTGTTGCGTGGCGGAGTTGTAGGGGTGGGTTTGTTTGTTCTAGGTTATTCTAGGGCAAACAAAAACCGACGTATCGAAAACTAGAAAACTTGTTTTGACAATTTCTCTATTACGTCATCAGACCATTCGGACTCGAAAATGTTTTGACGCAGCCTGCATATAATAGAAGTCAAGAAAACAATCTTAGGTAAATTCCACAATTTTTGAGCAAAGTCAGTCAAATGGAAAAAGCTTAGAGAACGATGCCTCTTTGCTATTCTTCGATTCGCACTATTCCAATTTTAAGACTCCAGGGGTCGAGAAAATTTTCGCGCCCAAACTTCTTTCAGGGGGGTATTCCGAGTGCTGAACACGAATATGAGGCTTTTTTCAATTTTACCGAAGACTGGTTGGTATCCTCTATTTGGGAGTGACATTTATTTCCGTTTATCGCGTGCCTCTGCGCGCGTGTGCTGTGTCTCCTTCACCCCACACTTTCTCGTTGTCTCTCCCCTCGCTCCAGACAAGCGCGCGAACGAACAAAGTAAATTAGGCTCCGAAACAGCGGATATGAGGTAGTTAGGTCAGGAGATCGGCAGTCTGCTATTTGATTGAAACTTACCCTACAGACGTTCTTTGGCTTGCTGATCACGTAGACGTATCCCGCCTTGCGGTCTTAGAAAGATTGCGGAAGGCTACGATTGCCGAATGGGTTCTTATTTAGATCTCTTGCTGGGAGAGGTGTTACCCGCCCGCTTTTCTGCTGCTGACCTATCACTTGAGGGCTAATGTGATAGGCCGACTGCGAGAAAATGAACAGATAGTCTCCTCCCAGCATGAGATCTAAGTCAGTACCACCGAATAATAATAACCCTACTGTAAGCTGTGTAATTCTTCCAAAATCGAGAAAAGAGTATTGGTTTCGTGACAACACCTCATGAACCGCCTTGCAACCAAATCTAAAAAGCCGACCCATTGCGATGAAAGTACCGGAACCCACACTAACCTTCCCAAAAAACTAGAATGGAAATCAAAAATAGCGAAAAAAAATCGATCAATGGAGCCCGAAAAACAAAATTGTGCTCTTCACTTCTTTTTTTATGCATTTCGACACAGGGGGAGATGAGAGGCCGGGCGGGGATATTTTCTCCATAACCAAACGGCAAGGTCTTAGGAAATGAGGGAATGGCTGACGGAGTGATGAGCCCTTCCCCGCCCCACACTCCCACCCCCCTGTCCCTGAATTTCTTTCGAACGGACACAAATGCGTGTCAAGCACGAAAGAGCCTTCCTGCGCTCAGTGAAAAGGTTGGGACTTCAGAGTCGTACGCGCGCAAAGTTCAGTGCCCCTAAAAACTACTCTGGGGTCCAGAAAAACAAGTCTTGGGTCGGTCATTCATCACCTTGGAATGGAGAGTCACGTGGAAGTTATAAAAAAACTCGGAAGCGGTTATGACTTGAACTTCAGCTGTTTCTTCTAAGCGTTCTGAAACTCGTTTTCCTTTGCCAATCAGAGCTTTTTTGGGAACATTCGCCATTCCCACTCTCTGGAAAGGCCTAACTGGCAAAACCCAAAGACAACGTTTGATTTTCATTTCCGCGCACAATGCCGTCGGAGCAGAATCATGTAAATTGTAGCCGAATGAGACTGTCCGCTCACGCGGCAGGCGT
The DNA here is from genome assembly GCA_029168955.1 of Aplectana chamaeleonis. Lineage (NCBI taxonomy): Eukaryota > Metazoa > Nematoda > Chromadorea > Rhabditida > Cosmocercidae > Aplectana > Aplectana chamaeleonis. The sequence continues at coordinate 114,872 of JAPDOI010000337.1, forward strand.
GCGTGTCAAGCGGCCGTTGCGCAGTCGTTTCCCGGGCGAGCCTTCAAGTATTGCAAATAGCTGGCTGGGGTATTACACCTCTACATATTCGTTTAATATCCCTGCTGGTCGATATGCAGGTCCAGAAAGTGCCTCCACGATGGCTGCTCGACACGCACGCAGACCGCAGCGGCGGACAATCCCTTTCTGGCCAACCTTGATATTCCAGCCTGAAAACAGGAGTAAATAACCAAGATAAGTGTTGGCAATTCAATCCGCAAATAAAAAAGGGAAATAATAAGCTAGTAATCAGAATCAATAAGACTAAAGCTCACTTCCCCAGATCGTATAATTCACCTTCCCACCAGTCGGATGACAATAGTATTGGGCACAATATTTGCCCCGAAACAGGTTCCTTCGATGTGTAGACTCTGGCGAAATTCAGGGTTATGGGCCAAGTAGACTACGGAAGTGAGAAATGTCTCCAAAGAACCAGTTCATAAGGATTGGCTTCTGCGTTTACTCAACCTCTTCCGCTGTTCTTTTTGATGTCTGATCTGTCGAATCTTCTCCAATAATCCATAGGATTTACTTGTTTTGCAGATCTTTCAATGCAGCTGCCGCAAATAAGCCACTTCACAGTCAGCTAAAGTAATATTGAAGGACCTAATATCCCTCAGAATTTCCAGGTCTAAAGTGAGTTCGAGTTTTGTTGATATGATCCGACTACAAAACTAGCCCCGAATATTATATGCAAATATAATCGACAGCTGTTTTTCACAACGCGGCATACATAAGAATGTATGAGAGAGGTGAACAATTTGCCTAATTCTCGCCGCGTCTTTGAACCTTGAACATCGACAAATATTTATATTCTAGCGGTGCGTTACTTAACTCAATGTGATCGTCTTAAGAATGTCAGGAACTGTCAAAATATGTAGAAAGATTGCAAGCAAATAATGTGGGTTACAGTCAGTACCTCGCAATTTTTTTCTTGGGGGGGGGGGTCCGTGCGTAACTGTATACGCCCGCAACCAACTCGCTTGTTGCGGAGTTGGTCAATCCGAGTATGATCGCTTCAAGGGCGAGTGTGCTGCGGGCGGACAGTACAGAGGCAGCTGCTCAAGCACAAGACGTGTTGTGCTTTTTTTGGGTGGGAAAAAACGCGAAAGGTTCTTTCCTTTTCCACAACGCGGTTCAGAACGTCCACTCTGTCACCCAGATAAATCTTTGAAAACACCATTAAGAGCTCTTCCTTATGGAATGATTAAAGGCTAACTCCTGAGCGAGGTCTTATCCTTTATTTTGGGCAAATGTTCACTTCGTGGTGAATGGAGCAAGGGGAGAGAGAGCGTGGAAGTCTAGGGGAGAAGCGGAAGCAGCATGCGCACACACGCACGCGATGAACCCGTGTGAATTTCGTTTTGAAACAGAGGGTACATATGCAGGCAAAGTCATGCATCACGCCATCATCATTAGACACTCATTCCAAATATCTCTTTAGAATCGTAAATGAAACATTCTGAAAATAGCTATGAAAAAAAGTGCACAGAAGAGTGTTGGAGAGTGTTTTTTCTCCAACCAAAATGCGGAACACGTGTCCGCTATTGTGAATCCACCATTGAAGAGTTGCAAAAGTCATTAAAGCACGATTCCACATACGTAGCGGAACGTACTGATACCTTGCTTCGTTATTATGCGTTGGCGCGAACTCGTTGATGGTTTCCCTATTATATTCAGTCCGACGCGTAGACCAGGCGGCTGATCGTGCATGTTGGCGGCAACAGCGGCCAACGGGGTTTCGATTGCGCCCGGCGATCTGCCGTCGCAGCCCCGTCCGGTCACCAAACTAAATTTATTACGCGAACTCTGCGTATGTTACAGCATATGTGCACCGAAATTACACCAAGGCACAGCAAGGAACGCAAAGTATCAGTACGAATCGTGCGGACTGTTTTGGCGTTTTTGATGAGGCAGCTAGGTCTTTAACATATTTTTGGTGTTTTTTATCAGCTACGCTCTCTTAGAGGAATGTGCAAACACAATCAGTCTGTCGTTCACTAATCCCAACCTAGATACTTTTGATCCTGCAATAGATACACATGTTATGACAAAGCCATAATTTTTTATTCTTTTCTCTAATGAAACGCTTCTCGAGGACTCGGGATTCTCTCCGCAAGTGTGCGAAATTCCTTGGGAATGTTAATTTACAGCACCTTGAAATTCCTTAGCGTTATGTTTTGTCTATCACCCCTAATTGGAATTCATGCTGTTCCTGTGACCTCTGTTTCGATATTAACCACTACCATGTTGGATGAGACACTTTTAAACTCGTCTAACGTTGACCATTTTCAAACAAATTCGAGCACTTGCTAAATCCGTGTTTGATATTGATGCCGTAATTACAAGTGGTGACACAAGTCGACGCATCGCGCACTGTGCCTTTACAGGACCTAATCCGATGTAAATTCATCAAGTCTCACAAGCTGATTAATTTTCACGCTTTGATTGTTAAAGGTTTATAAAATGGCATGAACATTTTATAAACCTCTAATAAGTGGAGAAAGAGAATAAGAAAAGATATCTGAAATAAATGTGCATCGGAAGAACAAAGTAACAGCGAAAACCGACTCAAATGCACAAGAGCTCCCGTTCTGCAGTATTTCGGCGCTTTACACAAGATTGCGTGACCTTGAAGGCATGGTTCGCGACAAAAACTGTTTTTGAGCTTTCTTCTTGAAAATGTAGGTCGGGTACTTACAAAAGTAAAATTAAGAGAAAAGAGTGAAATTTTGCAGGAAAAACGCCCAAAAACCAGCCAAGAAGGCTGGTTGGTTACTGGTTTCGGTTACTGGTGTTGGCCAGCCCCCCAATTAACGAAATTTCCATCAATGCTTGCTTATCCTTATTTCATTTTGCTTTTTTGAGTAGCCAGAAATCGAAATCTCGATAACTACAGGCGGGGGACACCAAATAATAACTCGTTCCTGAGCAATTTTTCTCCAATTTTCTTTATAATTCTCACTTTTGTAATGGCCAGATCTACCTTTTCATGAGGATAGCACAACAACCGATTTTATCGAGAACCCTGCCTTTAATCACGCGGCGTCCGCCTGAGTATACTTGAGCCCAAATACCCAAAGAAAAAAGTTCTAGGGCAGACCATAATGCAGGAACTCAATTCGGACTTGAATAACGTGCCTAACATTGAAAAGACAAACTGGTAACTCACCAGATACTGGTTAAGCACAGGAGTACGAGCACCATTACGACGAATCGCGTTCTGGTGCCAAAAATCGCGATGTACCGCGCTTCGGCCGCGGCCTGTGTTGGAAATACGTCCACCATAGTTGATTGAACTCCTATATAATTTTATTGGCTCTGAAAGGCGGAACAGTCCGATTGGGAACACAAAGCACTGGTAGAACACCACACAAGAATTGCTGAAGTTGCGGCAAAACAAAAAGAACGTGTAGCCTATCAAACAGCTCTGGGCAAGGATTCCTTAAGCGGGAACGGAGATTGGCAGAAGTTAGATAAGTGAACTGGAATAAGTGGCTTACTCTGAAGCCAGACGTGGATACATAAAGTCTCTACGAATGAGACTGTCAGCCCATGCGGTCGGCGTGCATATCGAGCGGCTGTCGTGAAGGCATCTATCGAACGAACCTATACCAACAGATGAGTGGTATATTATTTAATAATTGTCTAATATTCCGGCCAATCGGTTTATAGGTCAGAAAAATGTCTATGCCACGGTCGCTCAACACGCACACCGACCGCTTGGGTGGACAGTCTCATTCCGACAGACTTTATCTATACGCACAATTGTTTTTAGATTATGAACTCAGTGTTTAAAAAAAACAGAGACGTTTTCCTCTTCAAGTTCCGAGAGTCGTTTAAAAAAAAACAATGGGACTACATCATTTGAGTATAGCCTTCTCAGCATTTACAAAAACAACGTCAAGAAGGGTTTCCTAGTCACGTCTTCTGGTATATACTTAAAAACCGTTTTAAGGACTGTCTGAATGAGACTGTCCGCCTTTGCGGTCGGCATTGTCGAGTGACAGACGCATTGTTTCGGACGAAATTCTCCACGACTGCAGACAGCTGAGTGGTATACATATAACTCACTATTCGTTTAATATTCTTGCCAAGCGATTCATAAGTTCAAAAAATGGTGGCGCTACGGCCGCTTGACACGCACGCCGACTGCGTGATCGGACAGTCTCATCTGGACCGACTTTATGTGAACCGAGAAAATCCAGCCGACGAAACATATTTATTTATTTATTTATTCATTTTACGCCGTTGCTGACGTGCTCAAAAACTACAAAACAGTAAGTTAAAACATGGAATGGTCACAAAAAAACAAACAAAAACTTAGCGCAACGCTTCAACAGCCGATCACAAGACCATTATTCTGAATAGAGAATAAGCGACAGTACCTAAAGTTAGGAGCCATTACAGGTTGTGGGGCAGTCAGGAACAAAAAACCGAAGTAGTGCTCAGAGCCTGGAACTGATCAATATTACCATTACGGGAAATAAATTTATAGCAATTCATATACTATTCGAGTAACTCAGTTGAAAGCGACCCTACACACGCGGCTTCCTAAGATGCATATGGTCCTCCGACCACTGTTAGGTGTCTGGGCGATGTATCTTACAATAGTTCCAAATGTCAGCGGGTGATAAGCGTACATGTCAGGTTAAGGCAAATCCGTTCTTAGTTGCAGGCCTCTAGCACCTTACTTGAGATAGGCAGAAACTTGAAAGATGAAGGAAGAAAAAGTATATGGATCCAATCCAGATAGCGACGCCTTATGAGACATGGGATGGAAACTCGGTCAGTGATCGGCATAGCTGAATTCGGTGCTGTGGACATAAATAATCAGCCAACATATGGTGAACCTCGGGTCAGGATAACATTGAAGCCCAGGTAGGAAGTTCTTGAGAATATCTAAAAAAAAACCTGAAATAATCTCGAGACACCTCTTGCTGCGGCGAATTTCAAATGGAACTGGAAAACAACTTTGTTCAGTAAAAAGCCGAGGATTCGCCGCGATTTCCCCTCTTCACGCAAATCAGCCGAGAAATAGCGGGGAATTAGGGAAGCTGCTAAATTTTGAGGTGCCTCTCAGGATGGTTCCTTTGGCCACGCTTGTAGCGAAACTCCCTCTGCAACTAGCAGGTAAGCCTAGACTTTCCAGAATCAAATTTTGAACATGTATACATATAAAATGTTTCATTAATGTTTCGTCATATATCATAGCGCTATTTCTCGGTCATTTTGTTGGAAAACGTTTTGTGAGCAGCGCAATAGCCAAGAAATAAACCAAGAAAAGCCTAATCAGAGCCGGTAGGGCCAAACCATCTGGCAGGAACTGCCGCGATTGTCGGGATAGTGCCGGGTCGGTGCCTCTTGGTGTAGAAGCAGCGCTGTCGCAGGGCCACCCCGGAAACTTGCCTCGGAGAACCTTTTCAACCAAATCGCATTGTAAGGAAAATTGCCGCGGCGGCTCCGCATTAGTGCGATTTCCGCACCTGTAAGACCTAGTGCACACTTTAGGGGTCTGCAGAGTTGAAGTCGTGGCGTTGCTCGCAGCGACAAACAGAGGAGGGTGATGCAATTACGATTATATTCGGCGACGAGGGCGACCGACGCGGCGTGAAGGGCGACGAGGGGGCATCGCAGAGTGTTTTGACGCCGCGACGGCCCTGCGTCACTGCCAGGGAGCGGCAACCGACACGGCAACGATAATGTTCGGAAACATTTTTGTCGCCGCGTCAAGGCTGAAGCTCGGCGACCAGTTGCCGGTCGGTGCAACTCCGCGGACCCCTTTTCTATGACTAGCCACGCGAAGTGTTTTGGGTATCGACCGAAAATCGATGTGGTTCAAATACACTGTCGAGCGTCGCGGCAGGTATGCACCAGGCCTAAAGGCACAGTACACCAAAAAATTTGTTTTTCAGTTTTCATGCTTGTGTTGGAGACGGTCACACGCTGATCACAGAGGTATCTTGGAAATCGTTCAAGACCCCCTACGAAAGGAGTTATGGCTCCTCGAAAAAGCCTGTTATTGGAGGGCGAAAAATTGGTGGACGAGTTGTCCTAGGAGTGTATTTCCTTTCATTCGCAATCGTTGCACGAGAGCGAGCCAGGATTATGAGAAGGGCCGGTAATGGACTCAAGAACGTAGATTCGGGTGAAATTTATCCATCCATTCAGCCGATATCGAGGTTGAAAACAGGCAGGGGGCCGGGCCTGTGGTGGTGAGTGAAGGGGGTCGGGCCTGTGGTGGTCGCTTATATCTAGCTTATTTGGAGGAATCGAGATCTCGCACTTGGCAAGTGTTAGAGAGAAGGGGTCTACTACACAAACAAATGAAAATCACAAAATTCATATCTGAGAGTGTACTCTGCCTTGAGCGCCGACCCGACACTACACCAGCACTGCCGCGGCATTTTCCCCCGAACTCTCGAAAAAATTTTATCGTACGACAGCAAGAAAATCTCTGAAAACATGACAAATATTTGGAAAATAGGTTTCCCGTGCTTAAGACCTCCTTTTTCAACAATCGAAGCAAACACTTGTTTCAAATTCTGGCTGAGCTACAAAGGATTTTTATGGGGGATACAGCAGAATCATTTACATAAATGCCACTGCTAATTTTTGATCATTTTTTAGAGAATGCTAGAGAATTTCGCATGCATTCAACAAAAATTTTATTAGAAAATCTGATCAATTCTCTTGTTCGATTGGAAAAAATGTCCCCCATAAGCTCACAAGCCCAAAAAAAAGGTCTGGTGAGTTCTCATTATATTGAAAATTGCTCGAAAGTTTTTACAAACCTATGGAGTGTGAAGGAAAATTTTGACATTCACCAGAAAACTTCCTAAAGAACCTTTGACACTCCTCGCAAAAAAACAGAGGGGCCTAGAAAACACCTCCAAAAAGCGTAAGGATGCCTTTGGAAAAAAGTAAAAGGGAAACATTGCCGGAGACTTTATGTAAAATTGTAGGAAGATCGAGAATTCCTGGGGCAAATTATCATGAAAACGCTATTGGAATACGGGAAAACCTACTGAAAACCTCTAAGAGAACAAAGAGCGTCTTTCAAATACGACATCACACAAATTAGCAAAAGCCAGAATAAGAGAGATATGTCAGTGGAGAAATGCATATGTCTCGAGATAAGAATCCTGTAAGGGTAGTGCCGAAGCCGGTGAACAACACATAGAACAGTGTGAAGGGGGTGGGGGACAGTCGTGATATTTGTACTCTCGTCTATCAATTACGGTAATGTTTGGAACACCGTCGAGATGAAAGTGCAGAAGAAGTCAAAAAGTGGAAGGACAACACAGGCAGATGACCGTCGACGTCAACCGTTCAACGACCGAAAGGCAACCGATTGGTGTCAATCATCACCCAACACGGCGAAATATTATCCACAGAGCAGGCCGCTGGCGCCACTGTCGGTGGGGGCGTGTGCGTACGGTAACAGAAGAAACTCACCATGGGGATGGGGTTGGGGCGGGACCGGGACCGGGAGAGTCTCGCCTAGAAAACTCTCTCTCATTCACTTCACGTGATGATATCATCATTGATAAAGTTAGATAAATATGTTTGGGGCAATACAAATTGTCCTTGACTGCTTCTTCTGGAAGGTTCCTTGTAAATAGAGTAATTGTTCTTTCCAGAAGTCTCTATGTAGACAGGGAGTAGCTGGTTCTCCTGGAAGGTTCGATGTATATATGGAAAGGACTAATCGTAAGGTTGTGATCGGTGATACGCCCTTAAGATGGGCAGCAATAAAAAATCGAAGATTTTCTATACAACAAAAAACCCCAGAATCGTTTTTCTCTTTTTCTGCTTTTTTTTGAGAAGATAGTCTAAAGCTGATCGAAATGCTGTCTCCAGAATAGCTCAAAACGGTCTGCAAATGGAGTTGCGACCCTCCAAAATTTGTTGCCTGAAATAGAGTGGCGAAAGTGTTGTGGACGAGCTGTCCGATGTCGGTATTTCCCGCCATTCGCAACCCTTGCATGGGAGCGAACGTAAATGTTGAGAGAGGACGAGAAGGGATGGAAGAAATAAAGAGTTTCTAGAAACACATTACGCATCTAGCGTCTAGTGACCTCGAAAATCGTCAAGAGGGAGTGCTAAAGTAGCTTCTCGCAGTGGGCGTGCTAGGGTGGCACCTTCTTTTATCTCGCTTATAAGGGGGAATTGAGAGCTCGCATTCAGCAGGTGTTATATGGAGAGGGTCTTGTTCAAAATATTAAGGAAATCTCATACTTCGTCCCTGAGGTTAGTCTGTGCCCTTAAAGGCAGCATACACGCTCGCAAACGTTGTTTTAATGGCGAAGTCAAAGTCTGTCCGAATGGGACTGCACGTCCGCGCGGTCTGTGTGCGTGTTCCGTCGCCGCCGCGGAGGCATTTTTCGGACGAACCTTCCCACAGCTGCAAACAGCTGGCTGGAATGCTACTCACTATTTGTCTAATATTCCCGCTAATCGATTCACTTGGTCGAAGAATGCCTATGCGACGGCCGCTCGATCCGCACGCCGACCGTATAGGCGGACGATCTCATTCGGACGGGCATTAGTAGACTTGCACTGGCAATACTAAGAGATTCACCCTAAAGGAAGCGTTGAAAAAGGATAACAGTGACCACGGCGTTTTAGCTAGCAAGTCAATGATGCCTGTACTCAACATTTTCGGAGGCTCTTGACTACTCAAACACGGACATTTCGGCTCGTTTTTTGTATTTTTGGCGACATACCCTCTACTTCAGGACGGAGTTTTGGTCTGAAGGGGCCAGTCTTTTAGCGGCTATTCCAATCAGTTGAAGATTCTTGTTCTCTGAAGATATTCTATACTCAAGGCGCGAGCAGATATCTAGCACCTAACGAACCTGAATGTGTGAGAAGTCAGTGAACCCGTACGCCAAAACTTTAGGTTCCGTCCTCAGGGGCATTAATTTTTTCTTAGGACACCAAGGGGCGGATGTAGAAATTGTTGTATTTTGCTTGGTGCAAATATTATACTTTATCTTCTTCTATCCTACCACACGAATGATAGGTTGGGGTAGTTAATATTTTGGCTGGTTCTCATGAGCTGAAGTATTGCATCCTCACTAAAGGGTGTTAAAGGCATCGTTCGCGCTGGAAATCAATTTTCATTTTTCAGGCTAAATTTAATGATTGAGCCTGGTAGACCACACTGGTAAACTTTGGTGCGTCAAAAACGTTGGGAAATGAGGTTGGAAGGCGTCAAAGATGAGGATCCGCCACCAAATCTCACCAGTCATCTAGCACTTTTTCCTAGAATATTGGTGCGACCGTAAGGCAACATGAAAAATATTTACGGCACGAACTCCACAAGCAGAAAAACCCCGAAAATGACACTGACGAGGCCTCCAAAAGCAGAAAAACTTGAAAAAGGATTTTGGCGCGAAATTCAAATTCGTATTTACAATGTGTTACGATTGACTTTTCTTTACAAATGAAGGTTTTTCATGGGCTCTTTCGACATGTTCGTTTACTAAAAAGGCCAAACTACACAAAAACATGAAAAAATAAGATACGGTTTTCTGCGCGTGCGATGCCTTTAATCTAGTGACCTGGGTGGAGACAGGTGGTTCCTTGCCGCGTCTGTTTTCCCGAGTGTCGGTTTTTTTCGCTCTCCATGACTAGTGTTGGTTATTTTAGCTTTGTTGTTGATTCAAAGAGGCTCGTTAGTGCTTTATCGAAAGGTTTCTTTGTCAATGCGCACCTTGAGTGCCATCAAAGAACTGCGTGGGGTCCATCCCGTGTGTGTGTGCGTGCGCGCATGCACAGTTACTTCGCATACTGCCGTTGTCAGTGCACGCTGATTGCGAAATCGTGCTGCGGCGCGGTTGCAAGTACCCTCAGACAGGGATGTAGGATCACCCGGGCGGTGGGAGCACCCGGGCACCAAAGGCGAAACCCGCCCGGGTGATCCCACATCCCTGTCTGAGGATACTCCCAACCGCGCCGCAGCACGATTTCGCAATCAGCGTGCACTTTGCGGACTGAACGGCAGTGCGGAGGTGAACAGTAGCTTCCTCCTCTTCTCCACAATCTCTCACTATTTCCCCCTCGCCCCGCGACGCCGTGTTCTAAAAAAAGGCGTTATTCGATCTAGCAGGAGGAACAGAAGCGCCAAGACATACGCAAACAATTCAAAACTGATTATGTCTTATTTTGAGAGAATCTTGCAGTCCAACGTGTTCAATAAAAGCTTCTAATTTAAAAACAATTTTTGACAATTGAAAGACAAAAAGATTCAGCTCATTCAAGAAGTTTCGTTCGCGAAACTTTATCTGACGTTCAAATTTCCCACGTTTGTGTATTACACCAAACACACCGATATAGGCGTGAGAGCAAGAGGCTGACTGCACTGGATTTTTTCAAAAGGATTTTCTCCGAAATTTGTTTTGGATAACCTTTTGCTATATTTCACAACCTCGTAGACCTACTCGCGCGAAATAATAGAACACGTTTTTTGCGCGCATGGGGCCTCTATGGGAGGGTCTATGAGGTTTATAGTTCCGCTGACGCACCAACTGTAACGCAGACACTCATAAATCACTTCAATAGTTAATAACACTGTTGTGTGTCAGAAAGAGGGTTCCTGCGTCATTAGTCATAGATCACTTATGATGTGAAATATGCTACCAATTGAGTAAGGAAAAAAACTTCTCAAAAACAAAAACGTTTCTGTAGATAGGGTTCAAATCCAGTTTCCTACGATATGATTAGCCCTTGCTTCACTCACGAAGCGCAAAAATCTCTTTCGAATCTGAACGGATCGCATAAGGTCAAGTACTTTGTACAACATAAATTCTAGTAGAAACACTACGACAAGTGATCGAGAGTCGTATTTCTAGAGCAGAATATAGCCAGTGTTCCTTCTAATCATTTTTGAGAGTGGAAGAATTGAGCGTTATTATACATGCTGCTGTGCAACTAATCATGTTGACTCCCATTGATTCTCACCCACCAAAACCTTGTAAGAGTCTTAATACCTTCGACCTTCGGTCTGCCTTGCAATTTGTTATCAGTGGTGGGAGGGCTTTTCCGGTGAAAAAGAATCGCTGAACGGGACAGCTCAGGGTTACACTTATGTTAAAGGCAGCAGTCACGCTCGAAAAAAGTTGTTGAGATAACTACGTTACTGGGGTTGTATGGCTCCTAGTACAAGGTTCGCCCTGTTGGAAACGTAAAAAACGAGCCAGAACTACTGAATTTGAGCAACGCAAACCGGAAAAAAATTCGACAACCCCGCCCCCAAATACGAACTCGTCCAGATTGATCGTTTGAATACGGCGCCTTTGGCTGGATTTTGATGCTTCCAACGAGGTGAACTTTTTAGTACGGGCTGTAGGAGTCTATGAGATTCCCTATCATAACGTTTTGTCGCTTATATTCGCTGTTTCAACCGCGCGCGGTGTAACTCGTCCACTTTTCCCGATAACAGGAACAACCTTTGGTCCTTTAATTGCATACAATTTTTATTGGTTTTCTCGTTAGTTTTCTAGACTACCAGCTCCAATTCTTCGATTTATGTCATAAAATCGATATCATTTTTGAGCGGGTCTGCTGCCTTCAAGCCTAGTGCATACTTCTTGCGGCGCTCGAAACAAACAGCGGAAATCAGCCGCATCGTTTATAAATCGATATGAAATCCGAACACTCTCGCGTTGCTCGTCGAGGTAAGCATGCACAAACCTCATGGGTGGCCATGAGGTTTCAGCAAAGGTACAGTGGTTCCGTGTTCCCTTAACAACAATTGTGAGCTTGTCCTAAGGAAACAAATCTAGGTCTATTAAACAGTGTACCTTGGCAACTTGAGATCTTTTTCGAATAATGGTGTTTTCGGATTATTCAAAAATCCAAAATTTGAGTTTTCGACTGACTCTTAGTCCAATGCTGTCATCGGTCTGAGTCCGGATTTTTAATTATACCTCGAGTATAATTATACCGGGGGTGTGTATACAAGTCTGTTGGTACCTGCTCGTTGGTGCCCAAGCTTCTACTGAACCCAGCAGACGTTTGAGTGTACACAGGGAATGTTCGAGTGATATAGCGTGCACAACTTTATCGCGAAAGTATCCCATACGTTGCATAAAGGTGTCGCCGTCCGGCACGCTAAGGCCTCTGGTCCATAACACCTTAGGATCCGTACCTAGGGAGTCATGGAGTCTTTGGCCACAAGCCACAATTTCGCCACCCTGAACTGTCGATCGCTGTCGAGTGATATCCAAAAAACTGCGCTATCCAGACTTCTGAGCTATTTCCATGCACCGTTTGCTGCTTTGCAGGAAACCCGCCTCAAGGATAGACCCGTCATCAGCGTCGGAGAGTACACCATCTACTGCGGTAACGCTGACGATAGGAGAGTGGGAGGTTGTGCAATAGCTGTAAGGAAGGACTACAATGGTATGATCGAGGAATTCGGCTCAACGTCGTGTAGGAATGCATTTGTGTGACTGCGGGATCACAGGGGATTCAATCTGTGGTTAGTGAGTGCTCATGCGCCCACTGAAACCGCCGAAGACAATTCGAAGGATGCGTTTTATGAGGAACTCAATACGCTGCTAGCCAGGATACCTTGTCAACATGCTGTTGTCGTGGGGATTGACGGAAATGCGAAGATGGGACTTGATCAGGAATCCGAAGTCCTCGGTAAATGGTTCTACCCAGTGGAGCAAACATCGGACAATGGCTACCGCCTTGTCGACTTGTGTGAACGCAGTGGTCTGATTATTGCATCGACATTCAAGAGGAATCATCGCCGCTATCCGCTGACGTGGCAGGGACCAACCCAGCTATCTCCAGAAGAGCAGCGGAAGCGGAAGATGACAACTTTGAAACTACAGCTTGACTATGTCCTGACGAGGAATATTCCAGTATCGGACATTCGAAGATCTAGAGCTGTGTGGGATGTCGCATTCGATTCGGATCACCGTCCTGTTCTGTTGAACTTCACTGCGAGGATTCATAAGAGGAAGCGAGGGGCTCAGCCTCTCCAGAGGATTGACATGACAAGTCTCAGAGATGAAGAGTGCAGAAGGAATATTCGACAACGCGTTTCTATTCACATCGGAGTACGGACTAAGAAGAAACTTTGCGACGCGGATTCTTTTGTCAAGTGCATACAGGACGCTTCGAAAGAGGCACTCCCGGTTGTACAGCCTAAGAAGAAGTTCGCCCACGCCTCAGAGGAAACGACGTCTACTCACAACAAGGTATGTGCTCTCCGAACTGCAGGAAACTTCGTGGAAGAAAAGCGTCTGAGGAGGAAGTTGCGCCGGCAGCTTCAAAGTTACCGCGAGCGGAAGTGGACGTGTAGAGCTAAGGAGTTCGAGAAGGCTTGGGAGGAGAAGAATCCGAAGAAAACCTACACGTTGCTGGTACAGTGTAGCGGGAAGATGAAGAGATGTTTTCCTGTCTTGAACACTACCAATGGAGTTGCAGTTGGTGATGCGACGCTGCCAATATAAAAGGATCACTTCAGTTCACTACTGAATCGTCCAGCGCCATCAGTACCTGAGCTCCCGCATGTTCAGAGAGCACGTTACGATGTCAGTGAGGAACCGCCGACTGAGTCTGAAGTTTTGGATTGTGTCCGGAAAATAAAGAATGGAAAGGCTGGTGAAGATGACAACATCACTGCTGAAGTGCTGAAAGCTCTTCCTCCGTTTGGGATTCGTGAAATGACCAACACCATCCGTGCAATATGGATGAGCGAAAGGATACCCGACTCGTGGAGACATGCGATCATCGTACCTCTTCAAAAGAAGCTATCCGTCACGGATCCTAAGAACTACAGAGGAATCTCTATACTTCGTGTCATGTACAAGGTTTTAGAACGTATCATTCTCGAGCGACTTATCAAACATCGTGAAAGAACGACCAGATATGAGCAAGCCGGTTTTCGACCTGGAAGATCGACCGTCGACCAAGTGTTCGTCGTGAGAAGAGTAATTGAATCGTGGCAGCGGTATTCGAAGCCATTACAGCTTGCTTTTTTGGACTTTGAAGCCGCGTTCGACTCTCCTCATCGTGATCGATTGCTCAATGCTCTGCGAGCAGATGGAGTCCCGGAAAAGTATGTTCGGTAAATCGAGGACATGAACAAAGGAACAACAGCAGCAGTTCGTACACCTGTCGGATTTACGTCAGCTTTCGAGGTGAAAACAGGAGTAAGGCAAGGAGCCGTTGCAGGACCTTTTCTTTTCAACTTCGCCGTTGATGACATCATGCGTAGAGTTGCAGAACAGTTTCCTGCGGATGTGATCCTAACACCATCAGGACGCTCCCTTGTCGACCTGGAGTACGCCGACGACATTGTGTTATTCGCTGAAAACAACGCAAAACTGCAAAGGATTGTGAACCTCGTTTCGAAGTATGCCGCAGCCTATGGACGTCGTCTTCGTCCCGACAAATGCGAGCAGATGTGGGTCTCTCAGAGGCCATCAACGGGAGTTTGTGTGGACGGACAACGTATCGAACTGGTGGACGATTTCTGTTATTTGGGCTGTTTGCTGAAGAACGATGGTAGTTATGCGGCGGATATTCGACAACGATGTGCAAAAGCTACGTCTGCATTCAATTCTCTAACCAAGTGTTTGTGGTCTATCACTATCGCGAAGGAAGTAAAGTTGCGCGTCTACCTATCCGCTAATCGCCCTATCATGATATACGGGTCGGAGACGTGGGCAGCACCAAAGACGCGGATGGAAAGGTTGGATTGCACGGAGAGGAAGCTTTTTAGGCGTTTGCCAGGATATTTCTGGCCGCGTGTATGCCATAACGAAGCCCTTTACAAGGCAATCGACGCAGTACATCAACGCTTGACACGAGGGAGGTGCCAGCATCTCCTAACACCATCTCAAGCAGCAATGGAAAGTCGACTTCGACTGCTTGGGCATATACTAAGAAGAACGCCGGATCGTCTCGTACAACACGGTTTAAGAATGCCTCCAAATCCTGTCTGGAAACGGCCACCTGGGCGTAGGCGAATGTTCTGGACGGATGTGGTTAAAGAGGATTTGAAGTCACTCGGCATCGAAAGACAGTTCAGGCGCGCTAATTTGTTTCGCAGGAAATGGAGTAGTGACAGCTGGATGGAATGTGTTCAAATTGTGGCTGAAGACCGTGAAAAATGGACACGGCTGACTACTAGGACGGCACACCTCGGTGAAGATGCGGAATGACCGCGTCAGGCGAAAGCCAACCGATTAAGTCAAGTAAGTCATAATTATACCCTGGGGTAAACATACCTTGAGGTGTATTACTCTATACCCCAACTGTTTGACACGTATCGCAATGACGAGTCGTGGTATAATCTACTACGGGTACACGGTTGTGTGCACACACACACAGCAACACCTACAATTGTCCATGGCCAAATATTCTTCGGTAGAGATCCGAAAAAGAAAATCTTCAATCAGGCACGACAAAAAACGAAGTGAGCTTGTAAATACAGTATTATACATCTCACACGGGAGGTGTCGGCACTTGGACAAAGTGGCCATTCCCGGCAGTGCATGCATAGATTTCTACGACCTTTCACGATTTTTGGATGTTTTTTTTTGCTGTATCTGCAGTTTAATGTCGCAGTGCACGTTATGGTATGTTTACACAAGGTGCTGAGTTGATCGCAAAACGCCTGGCTCCGGGCGAGATTGAACCAGCATATCACATTTCCGGGGGAGCGCCTTATCGCACTGCACAGCCGAAGCCCCAGCGCCGCTCTGAAGATTCACCGAGCAGTTGGGTCAAAGCGGCGCTGGGGCTTCGGTGGTGCAGTGCGATAAGGCGCTCCCCAGGAAAGGGAATATGCTGGTTCAATCTCGCCCAGAGCCAAGCGTTTTGCAATCAACTCAGCACCTTGTGTAAAGTAATTTTGTCCTTGAACTCAAATTTCCCCTGCCCTATATTGCTCTAAACGAAGTTTTCTTTGTTTCCTTTGAGTTTCCCTCATACAGTGCTGTGCAAACCTATAGAGCCACCCTATTTTTGTATCTAGGTGACCAGGTCCCAGCCTCGCAACCATGAGCATGACCAATGAGTTCTGGACTACTGCTCTGGCATTGGGGGGCTCCTAGCCCACGACTGTGGGGACTGGGGCGAGAATACCGCGAACTGGCGCACGCGACTTTGCCGTGGTATTCTCCGGCTAATTTCGTGGAGCCACTAGCGAAAGGCTTTTTCCAACTTTTATAGTAGCCCACGAGCATACGGTGGCTGTCATTAGTCGATGATTTGGTGTCGCTCCAAGCCCACGACATGGCCGTTTTCAAGAGTTGCACGTACGCCGACGTTGATTGTGTTGAGACAAATAGAAACGTGTTCAAACAAATCGCCACCTCATGGTTCGACATCATTTTCAACATTGTCATTTGTTTCATCCACACCTCATCTCCAACCCTTTTGTTTTCTCTCGGCTTGGAATGTCCTTCTTAATATTTTCTTATTTTCTTCGCTGTGTGTGTATGCGTGTATGTTTGTATATGTGTATGTGTGTGTATGTGTGTGTGTGTCTATGTGCGTGTATGTGTGCATGTATGTGTATGTGTGTGTGTGTCTATGCGTATGTCTGTGTGCATGTGTATGTGTGTGTATTATGTCAACGAATATTCGGAAAACGAATATTCGGCCGAATAAGGCCCCCGTCAGACTTCGTCGAAAAACCTGCTGAGTCCGACTGAGTCCGGTTGCCCCCAGCGCCAACCAGTACCTCTGCGAAACACGCAATTGATAGTGACGATTATCACCTCAGCTGTGAATCGGAACGTGTTTGGTGGCTGATTTTTCTTGTTTTCAACATGTCTTTGTCTTCAACTCGTAAACGATTTTTAAGAATCATCATTGGACAGGTGGGGTGAGGATGATTTCGGTTGGGACGCAGCAGGACTCAGTGGGACTCAGTCGGTGCGTTGGCCCCGCCCTTATACGCATGAGAACCATCAGTATCGACCGGGGGGATTGCGGTGGGCATCAGACGGTCGCAGTCGGACTCGGTGGGTTGATTTTTTTGCGCCCGTCTCCCACGAATTCGGTGCGTATCGACCCGGTGGGACTCAGTAGATCCACCGACTATAACGGGGGCCTAAAGGAATAATCCGGCCGGAATAATAAAGGAATTCGGCCGAATAAAGGAATAAAGAAAAATTCGATTATTCGAAAAATCAATTTTTTGATTAATTCGTTTATTCGAATATTCGAGAAAGTCAATTTTTCGAATAATTCGGTTATTCGAAAGGCCCAATATCCGAATATTCGGCCGAATAAACGAAAAATGTCACAAAAATGGGAAGCAGAGTCTCCGGCGCAAATTCATTTTTGCAGTCCAGAAGTGAAATGTCTCCAATCAAGCTGGTAGAAAGTTCGAATATGGGCGGTCTCCGAGGTCATCACACCTTCTGAAGATGCGAAAAACCTTTGCATGCACAAGTGCTGCCAAGCTACAGAAACGAGATAGAACTTGTGATTGTCCTGTTGGGTTGGTATTCGTGATGAGCGGAATTGAAATACGAAACATCGGAAATCGGGTTTCGACATGGAAATCCCTTCCTGGGTTTGAATATCAAATAAAAAAACATCTAAAAATACGGGTGGATGATGTACCGGTAGACTCTCCTTTCACTCCCAGTCCGGCAGTGGGAGCAGGCAAAGAGCTGGGGCGGCATGCATGAACGCAGCGAACGGTGTCAGGGAGCCGCTCCGCGTGCCATGCGCGCAGCGTCGAGCAACGGGGCGGCCCCGAATTTCGCGGCGTGTATTGATGTGCCTGATTTTCGGGGCCGGTCCGTTGCTCGACGGTGCGCGCATTGCACGCGGAGCGGCTCCCTGACCCCGTTCGCTGCGTTCATGCATGCCGCCCCTGGTCCTCAATCAGAATAACAATTGTTGTAAGTATGTCGTTTTTCTTTTCAAAGTTCAGTTATCAAAACTTGTCGATCCTCGATTTTGGATGGTGATATTATTGATTAGGGTTTCTGAACTGAGTTTTTCATCTGTCATACTGAAGATCTTCGAATAATAACTTCAAGAGTTCATTGTACTTTTTTTTGTAAACGTTAAAAGCGCGCATTGTTGCGCGTGTCCAATGGTTTAACGGTTATAAGGCGATATAATGCAATGAGAGCAGCGGTCTAGGCTCAGACAAACGGCAGGATAATACTAGGTGTGCAATCGCTTGAGTCGAGTGGCCGTATCCATGAAACTATAGGCAATAACGATTTTAGTGTGCTAGAGGAGAGTAGGTACAGTAATCTTTGCCGTAAAATTAAATACTCAGCCGCTGTGGTTTGCAGACCAAACAACTTTGGCGGGAACTGATAATTTTTCTTCTTTATATTGCTCCATGTGTTTTTTGATGATTATGGCTGGACGGACCGCTGCACTCCAATAAAATGGGGTACTACAGTGTTCGAAACTTAATTTGGGAATTGGTGCTATCGCTATAGGGGGGGGCACATGGCTGTTGCTTTTGGCCGCGCCCATTTTTCCGCGCCGCAACGGCTGTACTGATTTTGGAAGGGGAGGAAAACATGGGTTGGTGTTGTAAATCCGTTTCCGAAAAAAAAAACGGAAAAATGGGCGTGGCCATGTGCGATAGCCAGCTGCCCCCTTCCTCTGCTGCGATAACACCCGACCTGTTTGTGAACCTCTTCAAAAAGCCCATAAGGGATGATGAGGTTTCAGAATTATGAGTCCATTCAGTTGTTTTGCCCGCAACCAACACTCCCGATGCATTTATTTTCACGGCAACGATTACGGTACCTATTCTCCGCTAGCACACTGAAAACGTTCTTTTGAACTATAAACGTTCTCGTAAACTATGGGAACCTCCTGGGATGGTTTATAGAACCAGCCGATGTATGCGGCGTGCGAACTTTGGACCTTCCCGGAAGGCTCCCATAGTTTCATGAATATGGCCACAGGTAAATTTCATGGTGAACAGCGTTCGAACCTGGTGAACAGCAGTAGAGCCCTGGGTGGTCAGCTGTGCAATCTCAGGTCAATAGTTGGTGTATACCGCTAAGACTATACCTCAATATCGCTACAGCAACACGTATATGACACGACAATAGTCCGCCAGTGAGGCGAGTATAACACGTCAATACCACTGCAGTAGCGCGATAGTAGCACGTCAACAAAATGGTAATAGCAGGACAAAACCGCGCCGGCACCGCGAAAATGGCAGGACAACACAGCGCCCACACCGCGACGAGAACCCCGTCGATACCGCGGGAAGGGCGCGTATATTTCGCGGCAGTGACACGCCAGTACTGCGACTATCACGATTTGGGGCTCGGAGCCCAGTTGTCCGAGCGCTCGGAGCGGTTTTCTTGTGGGCTAGGAGCTCCCCAGTGCCAGAGTGGGGCCGAATTCATCACTGAGTTTTGCTGCTGGTAGTGCGGGTTAAGGCACGATTTTGCGCAGAAACAAGCAAATTGCCAGAAAGGACGCGGACGAAAAAGATAGCCTTACCCAGCCTACCAGCGATAAAACTCAATGATGGATTCGGCCACTGAATACATACCCTAGGAGCCAGGATTCCAGAAAATTTAGTTCATACAATTAAAAGTTATCAATTTTTTCTAGTAAAAAAGCAATTTTTGAGAGGTGCGAGCCTGCAAACCACCCTACTTTTTTATGCAGGGATTTCCTCGCTCCAGAACGAGCTGAAATACATTACGTCCCTGCTGATATCGAAGCTTTCTATGGCCGAGCAGACCAATGTGAAAACCCTACGAGAGGCAAGTGCCTTGAAGTAGGACATGCTCGCCCAGGTGTGAAGATCATACAAGCACATCAACAGATATTTGAAGAATAATGCAGCATATCACAACAAGGGTCAAGCTAGTCCGGCGCGAAAGTTTCTAAAGCGCGACGAGATGCATAACGTCGGCGTGGATCCTAAAGAGACTTTGCGTTCCCCATTAGAGGTTGGCGCAAGCTCGGTGCACCGATGTTATAGCATAGTGCACCGAGTTTGCGCTAACCTGCAACAGTGAACGCAAAGTCTCTTCCGGATCCATGCCGACGTTATATGTAGCTCACCCACGAACCCTCGTTCTAATAGAGAACAGAGTTATCGACCACTGAAGTGATTTATGACTGTCTGCGTTACAATTGGTTGCGCCAGCGGGACTGTACAGCTCATGGAGCCTCTCTTATGATTAGAGGCAGCGTATGCTCCTAAAATTGTATCCGATTGTTTGCTAATTTGCTCAATCAGGCCTGCAAGGCTGTGAAATACAGCGAAAAGGTCGGACAAAACACGAAAATTTCGGAGAAGGACTTTTTGGAAAATTCCGGAGCATTCAACGTCCAGCCCTTGCGCCTCCCTTCGCAAATAAAACTTCTTAGGTGGGCTTAATCTTTTCGTCTAACTATTGTTATGGGTTCGCTATGAATTAGAAGCTTTTAATGAACATATTTGAATGCTTGATTCTCACGAAATAAGGAATATTCAGTTTTGAATTGTAAGCGCATATCGTCTATTCCTCGTGCTAGATGACCGAGGAACGTCTTTTTAGACTAAATGACTGTCTTTTAAAGGCTATAGTATAATGGAGTCAGAAGTCAGAAAATTGGAGTCAGAAGCTTTGTCCTGAACAGCTTCTAGTCAAGTGAGCGGGCTGGCACCCCACATTCAAGTTTTGGGGTCGTACATGGCTATTCATTGCTCGTTTTCAACCGTTTCTCAATACTTTTGACGCAGTGGGTCTCATACATACCTTTCGAGTTCCAGTATACATTGGATCCGACTCACTCATTTTCGGATATCCATCCGAATGAACCGAAATTTTTATGATTCAAAATCCGATCCACCGAAAAAACGTCAAAATCCGAATGATCCAAAATCCGAATCACCGAAAAAGTGTAAAAATCCGACTGATCCAGAATCCGATTCACCGAAAAAACGCCAAAATCCTTTTGATTCAAAATCTGAATCACCGAAATGTGCCATGAGTCGGATAATGATTCGGATACTGCATATCCGAAAAAATGTCATGATTCGGATCGGATAATGAGTCGGATATTGGTAGATTCGGCATGTCCTGTGACTCAAACAAGCGTAGCTTATGTCACGACTCGACATTCCATTCTACAGTAGCCATACAGGTGCGTAGTTACCCTCTATAAAACGCCGTAATTCACATCATTCATGCGTGAGCGGCGCGCGAGACGCCTCGGCCTCCGTCTGCCCTACGCTCTCTCACTGTCTTTAACCTCCGCTCCACACCAGCACGCGTAGGAACCAAGTGAATTTCGCTCTTTTACAGCCTGTACACTGCAGACATCCAACTGGCGCGCATCGTAAAATTTGCGCCGCATTTTCTGCGCATCATCAGCGCAGATAATTGGCATTGATTCCCTTGGTTTGAGTTGTCTGTGCGACTATAGGGCCTTTCAGAGTGGCGCCGCTGCGAAATTTGTGACTTCGCTCTCCAGAGCGAGAGAAAGTGGGCGTGACCATGACTGGTCGCCGAATCATATTTCTGTCTCTGCTCTGCGTCTCTTACCTCTTCTCCGCCGTTTTTTCGATTGGAGAAAACAGTGAAATAGGGGAAATAATTATTTTTATAGAGAGTTTATGGACAGGTAGTAACAAATTAACATCAACAGATATGTAGAAAGAAACTAAGGCGGGACGGCAGAGACAAAAATGGTCCAAATCATTTCCACCGCGCGACGTTGCTGCCGTCGCTGCTAGCTCGCGCACTCTGGAAGCGCGGTCGCCTCCCTCTCATGGCACAGCTTGCGCCGCGTAGCACCCCTCACCCCACATCACTCACACCGTCACCGCGACAGCGAGTTTAGCTGCGACGCCACTCTAAAAGGTTTTTAGGGGTATGGTATACTTTGCCGCGGTCATGACCGACAGGCATGCAGTCTAGCACTGCGGGACCTGCATCGTAACAACGGCACCGGTCGTCGTAGGCACGATTATCGCGCGTCTGTCGCAGCGACGTGACGCGGAGGGCCGACATACTGCGAATGGGCCGAAGCCTGCCGCTGCCACTGTCCCTGTCGCGGCCGAAGCTTGCAACACACTGCGATAGCGACAGGTTAAAAGGGTAGATGCTATACTTGTTATCCGAAGGTAATTCCTCGGATAATGGATCGATTCGGATAATGCCATTTTAAATTTACCGGATATTGGTTCGATTCAGATAATGCGTTTTTTCAAATTCTCGGATATTGGATCGATTCAGATAATGCCATTTTTCCAATGATTCGGATACGGATATCCGTCGGATAATTTCGGATAAATTTCCGGATATTATCGGAACAAACATCAGACAACACACAAACACACACACATACACAAATACACACGTACACACGTACACACATACACACACACACACGTACACACATACACGCATACACACATACACACATACAAACATACACACGTACACACATACCCACGTACACACGTACACACACAGATACACACATACACACATACAAACACACACATACACACGTACACACATACACACATACACACGTGCACACATACACACATACACACATGCACACAGATGCACACATACACACGTACACACATACACACGTACACACATACACACATACACATATACACACATACACACACAGATAAGCACATACACACGTACACACATACACACATACACACAGGTACACACGTACACACATACACACATATACACACATACAAACATACACACGGACACACATACACACGTACACACATACACACGTACACATACATACACATACACACGTACACACACACACACACACACACACACACACACACACACACACACACACACACACACACACACACACACACACACACACACTTTCCTACATTTAACCTAAAGTGAACTGATTTTTATCCGTTTTATCCGTTTTTATCCGATTTTACACAAAATTCATCCATTTTATCCGGTTTTTATCCGATTTTTATCCGTTTTATCCGATTTAACGCAAATTTTAGCCGTTTTATCCGGTTTTTATCCGTTTTATTCGTTTTTATCCGATTTTATCCGAATTTTTGACCCTTCGGATGATGGTTCGATTCAGATAATGCCGATTTTAAATTTCCCGGATATTGGTTCGATTCAGATAATGCGTGTTTTCAAATTTTCGGATATCGGATTATCCGATTCTCGGATATCCGGTCGGATATCCGAAATGGAGTGATTCGGATACTAAGTATAGTAGATGCTCCGCGACCGACGGTCGCTGTCGCTGTGCAGAGCGACGCGACAGTGTGTCGCAAAAATATACCATACCCTTATACCATGGCGCATTGAGGGATCGATTGCCTACCAAAAACCATGTGTATTGATCGAACGGGCGATCCTTTTCTAGTGGATTAGACAGTAACTCACGGGTATTTACGAATTCGATGTGAAGGATTGATACTCTTTTAGACTAATGCTTTAACATTACTCTCACTTTGAAGAGATTGTGAAAGGTGGTCACATCTGTTTGGTTTGCAAATATTTCGCGATAAAGATGATTATCAATGAGTTCGTTTATCATAGTAAGGTAGAAAAATCTCTTTTTCTTTGAGGATTTTCACCAGACTACCAGTTTTCGATAAACTTTTTGAATTATACCATCTTGTATCCGACCGGATATCCGACTCCGATACTCGGATTCCGACTCACCGAAAAAAGGTCAAAATCCGAGTGATCCAAAATCCGAATTATCGAAAAAACGTAATTTTCGAAATGATCCGAGATCCGACTATCCGTTTCGCCTCCCTATCCGATTGACTCGGATTATCCGATTTTGTCATTTTGAATCTATCCGTTTGAGTCGGATATCCGCGACCTTTGATTTTTGAGTTATCCGAAATCCGAGTATCCGATTTTTTTTATTCGGATCCAATGTATAAGTTCCAGTACAAACCCAAAGGTTGTTTTAGGAAAACTTGAAGACAAGAGTGCTGCCTATAAAGACTCTTAGAGGCATCGTTCCCGCTGGAGACCAATTTTCATTTTTCATGCCCAATTTTATGAATGAGCCAGGTAGACCACACCGGGTACCTTCGGCGCGTCAGAAATGTAGGGTTTCGAGGTGAAAGGGGTTTAGGATGAGGATTCGCCACAAGTTCTCAACGGTATCCAACCCCTTTTTCATAGAATGTTGATGCGACTGTCAAGCAACATGCAAAACAGCTACTACGGTACAAACTCCGCATGCAGAAAAAAACTTCAAAAACGGCAGTGACCAGGTCTCCAATTGCAGAAAAATTCCGAAAACGGTTTTGGCGGGAAATTCAATTTCATTTTTACAGTGAGCTCAGCCTGACTTTCCTTTACAAATGGATGTTTTTCATGGGCCCTTTCGACATTTTCATTCACTATAGAGGTCAAGCTACTCAAAAACATGAAAAAATAGTACAAAGTTTTCTGCGCGTACGATGCCTTTAAAGACGTGCGCTCTGAAAACTGGTAGAAGGAATGATGTTGATGTGCTCGTAGGGCCTGTATCAAAACGCTCACGTCTTACAGAACGTCAAAAACGAGCCGAATCTACCGCATTTGAGCAATCAAGTCGTAGAAGGCCGGCTTTGGCTAGTAGAGTGGGCGTGTTACCAGGGCCTTTGAGGTCGCCTTTGGTGGAGAAATTTCAAATGGTCGTTGTTAATTAGGCTTGCCCACAGCCGAATGTTTCGTTCTACGAGACGATTAATAAATTTTGAATCAAATCAGTGTTTATTGGCTTTCAGATTCAAAAGTGGGGTCTCGTCTTACAGCTCCGATTTATTGGCCCTTATCGATCGATCAAAAATAACTCGTTAAAAAAGCATTGAAACATATTGTTGAACCAGCAACAATCTGTTCGGAAATCCTTGATATGAAATTGTATTTTCAGTGTGCAAATTGCAAATTAAGAATGAAATGGAATTTCATCTTCAATTCATTTGTCCATGACCTTCCACTCCGGTTTTTCAAAGAAAATTCTCGACTGTCCGAGGTCGATCGAAGGCCAAGAGGCTAATCGCCTTAAAAAGCGCTACTCTTAAATTTATGCACTACACGCTGATTACTACCTTTTGAAAATTCAACTCGTAGTGTTCAAATGCTAATCTGTCCGCTTCTGACCAATGGCCGAGACTGTTCAGCCTCTCAACATCAAAACCGGACACCAAAAGAAGCCGCTGGAGCAGCAGCCGCACATAATAATCACTTGTTTTCCCCTTCTCCTCATGATTACTGTATCAGGGTCAGCGGTAATGGATGGGGCGTCCTCCGCGATCAGCCATGATATGAGGGGGTAATGATTTAATGGTCTTCAAAGGTCGCATTGTGTTATTTGAAGACGGCGCTGCGCGGATTCCCTTCACGTGCGGGGCACCTGCGACACCAGAGATCACTTGAAACCTTGATAGTAGCAACATTGCTTCTCTGATGTTACAGTGAACTGAAACATGCAATGTGATAGCGTTGCCCTTTTGTTTCTCATAACGACCTTTGCAAAAATGGTTAACTGAAAAGTAAGGAGCCAGACTACCTACTGGCTTCTCCTTACCTTTTTCCAGGCCGCGATCAATGAAAAAAAAAACTTCATGGAAATGATCATGATTTTCCGATGGTCCTTCGTTGTGTTTGTCTCAAAAAATTTTTTCTGAAGAACATAAATCACGCCACAGTTAAAGACCGTTCAAAGCAAAAAAAAATTCGTATCGTAGTTTCGAATATTTTCGAACCTTCAGTCTATGAAGTTGAGGATAACATAAGAAAACCCCTACAAACCCCTCCATTCTCGTATAAAAAACATTTTAAACAAACTTCTAAAACATTTAATTATGCTTGTTTTGTGTGTTTGGTGCAATTCGGAAATCCGAGACTCGACACTTCAGAAATGGTTTTGCGCTTCAAACTTCTCAAAAAAGCGACTTGATTTGTGCTACTTGTACCAAAATTTCTTTTGAAAAAAGTGGATTTTAGTGAGCATGTTTGGATTTTACATTCACTAGAGATAGAGAGTGTCCTAGTTTTCGACATATGTTCCTTTGAATGGACACTTTTTCACCGATTTGGGCCAATTGTTCGAATGGGTCTGCTGATTCACGCAATTTTAACTTACTTCATGCCCGTTTTTCGCCGTTCTGTCTTCATCTTTTCTCTCAGATGGGTATAAGGTACGCACGCTCACCTCCTTCAGCTTCATCGCCAAGAGAAACGGAGTATAAACTCGTAGGTGTAAAGAGGAGCGTGTTCAGTTGGCATCATACTCACTACCGGGAGTATCTGATTAAATACGTGGTCATCACCAAACGCAGGAAATCTATTGGAGCCTTGTGAATTCCTTCACGTTCTGTACTTGAGCAGCACGCACATCAGGCGTTTGAGCAGAATAGGACCAGAACTTAACCCAGGACCACAGTATAAATTCCCCTTAAATTTCGCGCTACATTTATCTTTGCCTTAATATTACAGTAATCGCTACTGGTGTTTGATACGCTTTATATTGACTTTTTTCCAGCAGAAAGTTCTTTGCCCTGACCTTGCTTCGTCACACGAACGGAGATCGTCTTTGAAAAAAGTGCGATCGTAATACATTCTGACAAACACGAGGGTTCATGCAGGAATTCATGTTTGTGCCTTCAAGCCTTATCTCTTTCAAGTTTCACGTAAGTCTTAACGAATCATGCTTCAAGGGGAAAATCAGTTCATAAATGGTGACAGATTGAAAATATGGGATTGGATGGAGAAAACCCTAAAACACAGCACATCAAACAAATGATGCTCCGGATTTCTTACTTATTTTTGGATTAGAAAAAGTCAACGCTGCTCAAAGTGGTTCATTTCTGAACTAGCATAGAACACGACGAATGGAGTTATGCACCCTTGAAAGAAGTTTGAATTTAGAGAGCGGAAGTTTTATAGGCGACTTGTGTAAAGTCTGCATTTCTTTTCGTTCGCCTTCTTCGCGCGAGAGCGAACTAGAGCTCAGGCATACTGGGGCGTCGACAACAGGTTGATAAGTTGTCATCTCATAAACCGCTCCCCGTCGACAACTCAAATTGCACGTATTTTCAGCATGAGACCTGCCCATTGCCCAGCGAAGTCCTCCTGTTGTCGGGCTGTTGACATTTCGATGTATCGCGTTTAGCGGCCTATATAGCAGCAGTTCACATCCTACAGGACTGTTTCGTCTAGCTTGAGAACTACTTTAGACCGACACGGCACACCGACACTCGTCGCGATTGGCACACGGACACGCATCGCGGTCCGCACACCAACACGCTTCACGCCTGGGTCGTCCAGCCTCCATTGAGGTCGCCACCGGATGGGTAGGACCTCCAGATGCTAGGCGGGGTCAATGTGTCGGCTCCGCTCTTCTCATTTGAAGCATGTCGAAAACTTCCCTTTTATCTAGATCGCAAAAACGCTGACTGTGCAACAGCTCGATATCGACCAGATCACAACTCGCGGCCACGGCTTCGCGGTGGCCAGCTGTGACTCATGGTGAGCGGATCAACATGTTGTCGACGCCCCAATTTGCCTGAGAAGAGATGAAGACGGCTCGTAGATCAAACACACGGAAATAGACGAGTATGGTGGGTGTATCCGCGAAAGGGATAGCTGTGGACCACTCAGCAGGCCACGCGCCTGTCGCGTGCGCCGATCGATCACCACTTTTCTCGTGGGCGCACACGACGCAGCGCAGTCTGCTGAAGTGTCCGCAGCTATCCCTTTTCTGGTTACCCGATCTATTAACCCATTTTATGCTGTTTGATCATCAGCATATCCTACTCGGTGCCACTTCAAGCAATTTTTTGACTGCAGGTGGTCGCTGCAGCCATGCGAGGGACAACTTGTCTTTTTTCTTCGCGCGTAATGGAAAGGCGCTCGTGATAGCTTCGTGGCAAACGTCCTACATCGCTGGGTACCGGCAAAAAAAATCCGTTTTTTTATGTTTCACTGCTTCGTTGCTCGAGGAGCGATTGCCAGCGAATGACACTCAAACGCTAACGTCGGACAGGGACTCCGACACTGGCAGCGGACTCCTACAGGAGTCCGCTGGGAGTCCTAGTCTCCCCTGCAACAGGAGTCCTGGTTTTCTCCTGTAGGAGTCCTGTGATACTCCTGTAGGAGACCGGAACTTGTACGGTAGCTTGGAGGGAATTTCAAAAAACGTTTGCTGGAATCAAGCCAAAACTTTCGTATTTTTTTTTCAAATTGAAGCATGATTTTCACACTTCTTCGTTGACAAGTTTGTCAACGTCAAAAATTAGTGTAGGGCATTACGCCCAATTACATTCCTCCCTCACTAATCATCAAGGAGGAAATTCGGCTCCTAAGCACCCCAATCAATCAATGAGAGGGGCGCCTCGGTGAGCCTGCATGGGCAAATCAGCTCTCCACCCCATGCACACGCGTATCGTACACCGCGCGGGTTCGATCAATGGTTCAACGTGCGCGTTCCAGGACAACTACCGGAGCTGTTTTGTCCTGTAGGAGACCCAGTGGAAGCGATGCGGCAGCGTGTCCTGTAGGAGACCGCTTCGCTCTACTTCGGTCTCCCACAGGACAAAACACCTCCTGTGGGAGACCGCGATTGTCGTTTTCTCCTGTAGGAGTCCGCTGCCAGTGTCCGAGAAACGAGATTCTCATGCCGTAAAATAGCGCGTTTTGATGTGTTGATTGCGTCCAACACTACTCATTCTACGACATCATGGAAATTTTTGCTACCTCGGGGAAGTCATTCTTAAACTTCCGTGTTTTATTTGAGAAGAAAACTTAAGTTGCATGGTAATGTACGTATAAGGAGATCAAAATGGCAAAGCATTTCCAATTTAGGCCCAGTTTCGGTGTGTACAGGCAAACTAAAAGAACATTGTTGTAAAAAATTTTTTCCATGATGTCGTAGAATGTGTAGTGTTGGACGCAGTCGACACACCAAAACACGCTATTTTACGACCTGAGAATTTCGTTCCCTGTCCGACGTTAGCGTTCGAGTGCGAATGACACGTTCCGTCTCATGAACGCTGACCCTTTCACGTGACAGGATCAGTGATCACGAGTTAAAACGTGTTATTGATGATTAATCTCACTGACTGATTGAATTTCTTTGATCATCCGCGATGGATACACTATGAATAAAATCGCTGCCGCTGCCAGACAGCAGGGGCAAAATCGCTGCGATGAAAAACAGCAGCGATGCAGTCAAAACATAGCCTCAGGTTGATGGTTATTCAAACAGCAAAAGGCAAGATCTTCAGTTTCACTCAAGTAGCAAACCGCGCTCAGCCTCCGTTATCCCGCTCGCAATTTCTCCCGCCAAGCAGCATCGCGGTTTCCTACTTGAACTATCGTCGATCACTGGATGAGGGTCAGCCGCGGCGCTGCTTGGCGGGAAAAACTGCGCGCGAAAAAACCAAGGGAGGATAGCTATTGATCGGATGATTTCGTGCCCGATTGTTGAGCGCGGCTTCCTACCTGAGAGACACTGATGATACAGTTCTATCGCCCATCACTGGATGAGGGATCGCCGCGACGCTGGTTGGCGGGAAAAAATTGCGCGATCACTAGCCACTCTTCCTTTGTTTTCCCGCGTGCAATTTTTCCCGCCAAGCAGCGTCGCTGCGATCCCTCATCCAGTGATGGACGATACTGACCTGAAAGTCGGCTGACTCCGCAAGTCGTTTTGTAAGCCCTAGCCATAACGACGGTTATGTACACCGTCGGGACCAAATCTGAAATTTCACCAAAATAATTCAACAGCTTTATAGCCAGCGTAGCCTACCGTAGACCTCGTGTTACCAACAATCGGACCTCGGCGTCTTCTTCAACTCCGTAAATAACCTCCACAGAAAAGTTTTAGGCTCCAAATCTGAAACAATCTTTTCGGAACAGGCGCAAAGTACTCGATAGGCTCACCATTTCGGGAAGCTTTAAAAATGTGTATGGTACGGGTACTTTAGGCACGAAACCGGGACGCTGTTTGGAACGCGGAAAAATCAATAGAAGACGTCGTACGATTCAGCGCACAATCGCTGAGTGCGGCTTCCTAATTGAATGACACGGATGATGCTATAACTTCATTCAGAGCAAATGTTGGCGGCTCCGAAGGGCATATCGTCAATCACTGGATGGGGCGGGAGGAAGCCGCGACGCCGCTTGGCAAGAAAATTGCACGCGGGAGTAGAGGGAGGATTAGTATTGGTCGGATCATTTCGCACTCGGTGGTTGGGCGCGGTTTCCTAGTTGATAGACACTGACGATAGATATGTAATCTATGTTTTAAAATCTTCCAGAAATGTTGACCTCTATAAAATGCCAAAGTTTGCTGACGAACGGCTGTCTGTTTGGATGTTTGTGATGTGCTTTTAGGGGTACTTCACGCGAGCAAATCGCCTATAACTCAGACATTCGGGAGGAAGTTCCCGTGAACGACAGCAGAACTTGCCTTGAAACAACTACGGAACTTCCCCCGAATCGGGGAAAGGCGAAAGGGACCTCCCGACAGCAGAGTAATAGAAGAAGTTCCCACAGCAAGAGCTCTCTTGTTCTCCCGACTGTAGGTCTTCCCTCAACATCCCGACGGCATTTCTTCCCTCGACCTCCCGACTGAAAGTCTTCCTTCGACCTCCTGACGGCAGTATTTTCCTCGAACTCCCGACTACAGGTCTTCCCTCGACCTACTGACTGCAGGGTTCTTCTTGTTTCCCCCCTCAACGACTGTGATTTCACCATTTCGCAACAGATTTATTGTCATTATATTACCATCATTATACCGAATAGATGCTTCTTCCATGAGTACTTCTTTCCAGCATACAACGCTTCTGAAAATCAATACTGGAATCGGCTTACAAGAATTTTCAAGCATCTGAAACATTTTTTTCATTACGTCCACGAGACGAAAGAAGTGAGGGTCTAAGACTAACCTGTATTGGATTACGCTTGACTGTGCACTCCCAAAGAGTCAAACATAGGGCAGCACACAGATGTATTGATCTCGAAAAACGAATCATAAGCTGCTACCAACCAATCTGGAAATTCAACCAAATTATGTCCATTTACCA
This sequence comes from Aplectana chamaeleonis, assembly GCA_029168955.1. NCBI lineage: Eukaryota > Metazoa > Nematoda > Chromadorea > Rhabditida > Cosmocercidae > Aplectana > Aplectana chamaeleonis. The sequence goes on from JAPDOI010000337.1 coordinate 145,953, forward strand.
GTAACATGTCTAGAACTAATGGAAGGCCTGCCACGTTCTACATTTCAAGATTTCAGGAAAAAAGGTCGTTGGAGAAAAGTTCAGATGAAGTGGTTGTCGAAATTCGGTCATCACGGCACTCTTCACCTAATTCCAGCAATCTGAGAGCTATTATTTCGGCGAAAACGCCGTTTGAAAAAAACTGGCTTTAACACGTGGGAAAACTATGTTCTAGCAGATTGGACACCTGCTTTTCCGGCTAGGATTCGAGTACGGGTTGAGCTCAAAGTCATCGCCATCATAGTCTGCACAGTCTACTGTTAGGAAACCTTTTATGCTGCGAAAGTGTCATTACGAACGAGGGGGAAAGGCACCTGGCCATCGCACGTCGTCACGCTCATTGTTTCACGCTGCATAGACTCTTTTGATTTTGGAAGAAAAAGAAAATCCTGAATCGTTATTCGAAGCGCACGCCTAAGCTTAAGAATCTTTGAAGTCGGGAATTGGGTGTGTTTGAATGCTATGCCGTAGGGCCCCTTCATTCCGTTTACAATAGCCGTGTGGGCACAACTCTCCAGCGTTCAGTCCGCCACCTGCCAGTCGTGATTTGGCGCGTCATGTGCTTATCGTCCATCGCTGGATGAGGGATTGCCGCGACGCTGCTTGGCGGGAAAAAGTGCGCGCGGGAAAACGAAGGGAGAGTGGCTATTGATCTCGCAATTTTTCCCGCCGAGCAGCGTCGCGGCGATCCCTCACCCAGCGACTGACGATATATTGATACAAGAGCCCACCTTGATCTACCACTCTGGATTCGCCTTCTTGCTAGCATACCGTCAATCACTGGATGAGGGATCGCCGCAAAGCTGCTTGGCGGGAAAAATTGCGCGCTGAAAAACGTAGGGGAGTGGCTATTGATCTCGAAATTTTTTTTGCCGCCGAGCAGCGTCGCGGCAATCCCTCACCCAGCGACTGACGATATATTGATACAAGAGCCCACCTTGATCTACCACTCTGGATTCGCCTTCTTGCTAGCATATCGTCAATCACTGGATGAGGGATCGCAGCGAAGCTGCTTGGCGGGAAAATTGGGCGGTCAATAGCCACTCTCTCTTCGTTTGCCCGCGCGCAATTTTTCCCGCCAAGCAGCGTCGCGGCGATCCCTCATCCAGTGATGGACGATAGTTCTTCACTCATCGTGTGATTCTGGTCCTAAACAAAACAGTGCTTGTCACGCACATGACCTGACCCCGTTGAAATAACGAACCTTCACCGTCGACACATTGATCCATCGGTTAAGGTGCATACGCTATTGAGTATCAACATCGCCCCTGGTATTCATGCATTATCATGTACGTTAACGTCGGATGGGGAGGACGGCGAGACGCCACTCTCAGAGTTTTCATTTGAAAGTACAATCTTTCAATTACCGGTGCCCGGTGCATCGTAGCGAATAATCCAAGGAGAGGATAGCGAGACGTCCCCTTCCGGGGGGACGTCTGGCCCCTCTCCCCTCGATCGAGTGATAACGACCAAATCAGGTCTATTGCCCTCGGGAAGTTCCCTATAAATGTCTGAGAACGTTTCGGTGTGATAACGTTCTTGGGCTGTATCTGGAAAATTACGCACTGACTGCCGAAAACTGACAGTTCTACATGACATTGTTATGACATTGGCGCTATGGGCAGTGTCTTCTGAAAAGCTTCATTTCATTACAGCTTCACTTTTATATTGAATTCTCCGGTTCTGTGGTTGCCAAGTATAGTTAGGTCCGTGGCTTGTTTCCTCAAGAAAAAACGTTTAAATTCAAACCGCGGCTGGCGCGGCGGTTAAATTCTCAGAGATTGAGTTCAAACCGCCACGCCAGCCGCGGTTTGAATTTACACGTTTTTTCTTGAGGAAACAGGCCACGGACCTAACCATACTTTGTGTATGCGGCTATTGTACTTGCCTGCAGATGAAATGTGGTCAAAAGGGCATGGTTGCGATTAAAGTGTCGCACTATCCGACCACACTCTTCACGACCGGCCAACTATGCATGGTTAGAAGAGTATTCGGCAAATTATGGACTTTTTTCGTTGTAACAGGAAACAAAGAAGTGCATAAACATCCCTGGGTTAAGCATTGACCCTTTTCTGCAAAAGAGATGGGAAGGGGCACACATGGAGTTGCAGATAAGTACAAAGGTGTGGAAAGTAGTCTTATGTTCAAAATACACGATGTTGAACAACCGAAGATTGTAGATATATGGGTGGGATGTTGCCTTTGAGCTTCTTACATGATTCAGTACATATCGTAATCCGATACTTAAATTTTGACAGCGGATTACTATGTGATAGATTGGAAGAAAAGAGTTTGACGATGTATGCTGTACCAATCATTTGTCGAGATTACGATTCATATATGGTGAAGAAACGATCGAAACAGAACGTTCTGCTGGGACTATGAGTCTTCTAGAGCAGTTGGTAGTGGTGCTGAAGAAGTTCTGATTGAGTGTCTCCTAAACCTACATATATCGGAACCCGGCTTCTTAGCAACACAAGAGAAGTCTAGGGCAATCCCTAGTGAGTGCAGGCAAGTGCTCCATTTATGCTTGAAACTATATCCCATTTGATCTAGAAGCTGTATACATCAGGTAACAAAAGTTATCGAGGGTCCGGCGAGAGGCTGTCCGGATTCCGTTCCGTGGACCACAACAGCGGTGAAGCTCAGTAAGGTGGGAGGCACAGCTTCGTTGGGTGGAGCCAGGTACGGCACCAACCTTCACCTCTGGGCAGGTGAAGGGGAAACCTTCACCATTGGGAAAACTGATGACGACCAGGGAAACGCCCCGAAGAACAATGAAAGTGACCCGACATTAATGCAAGTCATTTTCAAGCATGGATGGGTGTCATTGCCGGTTTTTCATCCATAACCTTTCTGTGCTCAGAGGTAGACTTATGGCAAAGGATGCTTTGGAATCCTCATGAAATTCTGCATCGAATAGCGCTTTCAGTCAAAAAAATACGTTCCCACTCTCCCAGACGATTTCAGTTTATAGAGTGCATTTTTTGCCCGAAATTATCGGGTTTTCGTCCATAACTTTTTTGTGCTGGAGATAGATTTTTGGTAGAGGTTGTTTTCGGAATCTGAATGGTATTCTGCGTCGTCGAGTGTTTCCAGTTTGGAAAATTATTTTCGTGATCCTTCAGCCTAATTCATTTTACGAAACACTAGTTTTTCGCCCATAACTCTTTAACCGTTAAAGATAGAGTGGAGGTTGTTTTTGAAATGTACGAAAAATTCTGCGTCGAGCTATATATTGGGTTCCTAACTTTGCTTGCTCCATAAGCCAGCCAGTGGCCGTATTCATGGACCCGCGGGCGCAGGAAGGGGCGTAACCTTCCCGTACCCGTCGTATGGCAACAATTTTTGTGCCTCTCCTGTCGAATTTTTAGTAGTGGCGGCCCCTCTTCGCCACGTGTGATAGCAGAGACAGGCATGGTTAGCCACCTGCAGAGACGGAGAGGAGACCGCCGGGTAGGTGGCTGCTGTCTCTCGGCTCCACTAATAATGCAATCCGTCGGGCATAGCATACCCATCCTCAAGTGTTCATATGGACAGGAGGTGTCCGCACTGCCTGTCACGGTGGTATCGATCATTTTCTGTCGCGTGAGACCGACGTAGTAGACAGCCACACCGTCTCCGTCAGGTGGCTACAAACCCTCCTATCTACCCGGCAGGTGGCCGAGAGCCTTCCTGTCTACCTGCCAGGTACCCAAGAAGATGCAACATCAAAAACTCATTTAACAGCGGGTGCACTTTGGACCTCCCCGGAACGCTCCCAGTGTTTCATGAATACGGCCACAGGACGGTGGAGCCGAGTTCCATAGTAATCTCCATAGGGTGTGCTCGCCTCTATGGTGTAAATAATAGATGCAAAGTCTCGCTGGAGCCAACAATGCAGAATTTAATATGGATTCCAAAAACAACCTTCACCAAGGAGTTATCTTCAAGAGGAAAAAAGTCATATACGAAAAACTGATTGCTCCGAGTCAAAAAACGTTATTTCATAAACTGAAATCGGCTGAGAATGAGCGTTTTTTTTTCAAGTTAAGAACATTATTCGACGCTGAATTCTATGAAGATTCCGGAAACAACTACTTTGAAGAAACCCTTTTTTAAGGGCAAAACTTTTATGAGCAAAAAACTGGTAGTTTCTCCGAAAAGTTCGCTTGAGAAAATATTTTTTAAAATTTTTGACTTCAAGACAGCTCAAAGAAAATTTATCATGACCGCGGCAGATCATTCTATTAAGAATAATGATTTTTAAATGCGGTCACAAAATAAAAAAAATGTTTTGAAAATAATAATTAACAATTAAAATATTTTGAATGTAAAAAAGAGGATTGAAAAAACGTTAAATTTTGAAGTTGCAGGTCTAGGGGGAACCTTCACCATTTCCCACTCAGGTTTCCTCAACAACCTTCACCTCTCGCGGTTAATTGGTGTTTATTCGTTATGCGCCTTTTCAACTTCGGGAGCCTTATAAACGTGCGGCAGGGGCAGTGCATCGTAAAATGTGCATAGTACTGTCATTCTCTGGGTCAAAGTCCGGTCCGCATTTGCGGACTACGGCTATTGCATCACGCGGCACGGGTTAGGCCTCTTTCAAGGTTCGATCGCTCTGCGACGCGATCGTGGGCACGGCGCCGTGGAAATCGCAGATTTTGGAAGTGTGGATGCCCAATCGCGAAAGTTGGCGACCACGCACTTTTACGTACACATTCTAATCGACGCCTGTTTCATGTTCGCGGTGTCGCGCAATTGGCTAGTCATTTATGATAAAAAGGTGCATTGTGCTTTGCCATTTAACTTTAACTTTATTACACGCCCTTGCAGACGTTTAGAAACACAGAAAGGGCAGAAAAACAACGAAAACATCGAGGAACTTGAAAAATGACAAGTTTCGAAAGGAAAAAGCGTAAAACGATTGATAGATCCTTTCTTGTCAATGAAGGTAATTTTGACAAGTGTTTTGAATTCAGTGAAGTTGATCGGTATCTGAACAGTATGACTCATCTTCAAGTATTCCATGCCGTCTCTGAAGATGGAGAAGCTGCGCCCCAAAGAGGTGCGCGGCTGACGGAATTTAAGCTTGAACCTTTCTCCCCTAGTATTTGATTCAACCAGTTTGAAAAATGAATGAGCTTTGAGACCCAGTTTTCCAGTTATAATATTATATATTAAAATTAAATCATTTCTTTTGCGTCTGTAATGTAAAGTATCCAAATTAAGCATACGATCCCTCACTATGCCATGGGGATTACTCCTATACGCGAAGCCAAGAGACCTTATGAAGACCTTCCTTGTGAAGTTGTTTTGCACTCTTTCTAGTTTGGCACGCAGGTTTTTTAATGAGGAAAATAGATACAGGTACCATTTTCAAGAACAGATCGAACGTAAATTTCATAGGCTGTAACCAAAAGCAATGGACCTTTAGTTTTCAGCGATTTGAACAGAAGGAAAAGTTTCTGTTCAGCTTTCGCAACAATACTATCCAAATGCTTATCAAAATTCAATTTCGAATCGACAAGAAACTCTAAATCTTTAACTAGGTTAACATGCTGGAGTATTGAACCATCGATATTGTACCCGCCTTCCGGATTAGTAGTTCTACCCAGGTGTAGTACTTGACTTTTTTGAGTGGAAAGAGGGAGAAGGTTTCGTTTAGACCATTGAACTACATTGTCAATTGTGATTTGGATCCTAGTTTTATTGTCATCCTCAAGTGTATCGTAGATTTTTTTAATGATAATAATCATTTTATGATAATAATTGTTTTGTATTATGATTCTTTTGCCTACTTATACTGATTTTGCCTGAATCAACGTGAAAAAAGAGGAATTTGAACGAGGACATATGAAGCGGTCGCCGCGATCGGTCGCGTCGCCGTGCACTGCATGGCGACGCGATCTGGCCATCTCAGTCGCCCAATCGCGCGATTGGGCGACTTTTCCCGCGATCTTGTCTGAAAGGCCGGCGACCAGATCGCGCAACGCGACCAGAGCGATACACAGTGTTTTCATTCGGTCGCGTCGCAGAGCGATCGAACTCTGAAAGAGGCCTTAATCGTGCTGGCACCACTTGGTGCTGCAAGATTCACCCTTCTCCCAGCATGATTATCACGTGATGCAACAGCCGTAGTCCGCAATTGCGGACCGGAATTTCGCCCAGAGAACGACAGTATATGCTGTGCGTCTACAACATCGTTCAACAAGGGCAGCTATTGGCCTCGCTCAGCGCTATCAATATGAACGTCTTAGAAGTTAAAAGACGCTAATCGGAACAATGACTGAGCCACCCCTTTTGGTATAGAATTCTGCATAATACTAAATAGACAACAATGGAATATAACAGTGCTAAGCAATTATTGCAAGGTTCAGGATTTCATATTCCTGTCAGAACTGGACCACTAGAGGTTTATTCGAATGAATATTCTTCATTCCCAACGTCATTTCAATATTTCTAGAGTAACTTCTAAAATATTATTCAAAATCCGATTGTCCAGATCATCAAAAAGTTTTCAGTACTAGAAGCTTGAAAACTATATAAATTCGTGCCTCGAAAATCCCATCAACACACTCGGTATTTCAGAGTTCGAAAACAGAAAAATTCGCGCATAGTTTGCTAATCGAAAGCCCGGTGAAATCGATAACCAGCTGTTCAATTTTGAAGTGATCTGAATTCTTGAAATATTCTCGACACCTCGTTTGGGGAAAAGTTGTCCAGCATTCTCAGAATTCTCAATCCGTATTCACTTCTAATCTATTCTCGACCAATTCACATAAATCCTCGACAACTTCTCTCCACTTTCTGAACAACTTCTCGATTTTTGACCGATTCTCGAAATGTTCTGGACAACTAGTTCACCTTAGTGAAATTATGAGTTTGCATATTCCCACCATGTGCCCTTCGTAAACGATAGCAATCTCTTTTGAAGTTTGAAAACCTTTCTGCTCCAAGCATTCATTCCTATGTGGGAAACACTCATCAACGAAATTCTATTTGGCATACGCTCTTTGATGCATTAGACACTTGCACACATCCTGTTCCTTCATTATTTACCTTGGTATAGGCACGCCACTTAATCCAGCATCATCTGCCAATCTGCAAGATCACATCAAATCCGATATTTGTGTAAATAACCCGAGTGATGACATGCACTCCCAACCAAAAAGCCTGTTCTGAACTGGATGGCGTTCGATCTGCGACTGTTTACTGTGACAACAACGATCCTCCACTTTGACCTGTTCAACGCAATGCATCATCAGGAACTCAATGAAAAATAAAGAGAAGACTGGCGTGTTCTCAGGGAATGCTTCAATGCAATTCGGCGAATTTAAGAATAATTTTTTACAACTTTGAATAAAACAGTGCTCTTGCAAGTCACTGTATTTTCTCTTTCAATGCTTTTGCATAAATAGGCAATGTAGCCATGTGAAGCATTGGAGCGTAACATCCCCACAAAACCTTCAACTTTTGAAGAAAACTGAAAAAAAACCTAAAAAGCGTATTGGTTCTCGTCGAAGACCATTTTGTGCTCTTGCTAGGGACCGCTTTGCCCACCACGTGGCGAGTTAGAAAACCATGTTGTCGTTGGTGTAGGTCTGTGACAGTACACACATATATGATCCATGCTTGAAATTCACTAAATGGCCGCGGGGAATTTTAAAAATGGCATTTTCATTGTTTCACAAAAAGGTAAGGAGTATTTTTGAGGTGCTCAGAATTTTTGTTTTCGGATTCGGCTCAAAACCTTCAACTGGGGGTTATTTAGGGCGCTGAAGCCGAACTTGGGGTTTATTTGTCATCAGACTTAGGGTTGCTGTAGGATACGGTAAACATAATGCCTTTTAACAGGCTTTTCTTACCCTAAAATTTCATAAATCGAGAATCAAACATCAAATTAGTGTTTAGCGTCCCTAATAACGCACACAGAGAAATTTTGAGTCAAAAAAATTTGGACGAGCTACCATATATACACCATTACATACTGTAATCCAATGAAAATCGATGAACCGACCTCAGATTTGTGTCAGGCAGCCCAAACAACTTCTATGTAAAGACCTGTAGAAGTTTTAAGACGATTTAATCGTAACGTTCTCGAAATCGTCAAAAGTCTCTTCTGGCCAGCGAAATTTCCCCCATTTTGAAGCTTCGGACCGAACTAGACGAAATTTTAAAAATATTGACAACTGGGCCTCAGATTCGTAATCAGAACCCTAAACAACATTTAGAAAAAAGTTTCAAGCTCAATCCAAGACAATTTTTTGAACACCCTAGGGATTGATATTCGTGTACCCCTTTTCTCTTGGCAAATGTATTAAAATTCCCACTTTTGGAAACCTCCTGTAAATCTCCGAGTCATTTAGCGAGTTTAGAAAACGGACTATCATTGCTGTGCCCCATACCTACAACTATCAAAACATGATTTTATAAAAACCCTCGGAAAAAGACAGCAATCGTTTTTAGCTTCTTCAGCTCGAAGCGTCTCAACAGGGCCATCACTCAATAGCTTCAGCATTTACAAGATGAATGTTTTTGGTTAAATTTGGAACGCTCCCTCCAAATTCGAAGTTATGCTTCGCTGAGGACCCCGGGGAAAAAAGCTAGAGCTGACCAAATTTCGTATTTTGTAAAACTGAACGTTTGTACATCGATGGTAAATTCCGTCTGAACATTGTTTACAAGAGTCATTTGGTATACTGAACTTGGATGTAATTTAAATTTGTTGGCTTACAAAAAGTACAGTAGGGGTACATGTGTTACACGCTCAAAAGTCCTATAAGCCTACCCTCGCTCTTTGAGTGTCTACCTGACATCAATAAGGTGGCTCTAGAGGGCTCTAAAATCTTACGCGACATTTCCGCTCACATTTTATTTTGGGCGCTGATCAGGAATCTGAGGTGCGTTTGTTATGTTTTTTAAAGATTTCAACAGCTTCAGAAAGCTTCCAACTGAGAGAAAATTTTGGTAAATTGCGCTTTTTCACATTTCACAAAGCTTAACGTGAGATTTGCCCCAAAACGTTGGACAACTCACAACATTCCAGGCAGGCTCGCTGCGCCTCATTGGGCCAAATGTATACTTCACCCACTCACTCATTCTGCTTGATGGCGCCTTGTCAAGCGAGATGACCTCTCAACCACACTGCTGTAGGTATTTACTGTTTTCTCTGAGCCAAATTCCGGTCCGCGATTGCGTCTCGACACACTTTGCGGTCGCACCCCCCGAGTCGGAAGTGTTCTCAGCACCACAGCCGCCGATCTGTTGATTTTAGATGGATTTTGGAAACTGGAGACTAAAAAAAATTGGAGAAAACTGCATAAAAAAGCCTTATCGAGTCGGATCTGGCGCTGGAAACTCGACCGACTCAAGCGCGTGTGGCCGCAAGGCGTGTTGAGACGCAATTGCGGACCGGAATTGGGCCGGAGAAGCACAGTACTACAGGAGCTCGTGCGGCCTAATCGATACGCTTCCGTTCAGTAAGTTTTGCAACAAGTTTAGCATTCTCTCCATATGGTATGGTGAGTGAAGCCCCGAAACAGATGGCTGCGGATCAGGGATGTGCGGCAAACGATTTTGAAAAATCGGCAAACGGAAATCGACAAATTTTGTCCAAAAATGGCCGGCAAACGGCAATCGTCAATTGACAAACGGCAAAATAAAAAACTCTCGTACAAAAACGATGCAAATGTTCTAGAAGTAGCAGTAAAAATACTTCTTTCTCATGCACAAATCGTCTTTCGATAGCCAGATAAGAAATGGTTTCTGAATAGTGTATGGCCGACTGTCCTTGAACCTCGGCATTTTGTTCTAGTTCAATAACAACACGAGGTTTTTCAATAATACCACAAGAAATTTAACCTCTTACTTTGGTACAATACCTGATATAAAAAGCACCACCGGAACGGGCATTTTGTTGAACGCTGGTAATGGGAATGTTGTGGTGAAAGGATAGTATTTTTTCGCGGTTCTCTAATATCAACCCTTTTCGGAATATGTAGTAGTCATTTCGTGTTTCAAATTTATCGCACGAAATTCAGAGTATCGCGCCATCCAATTTAAAAGCATCGTACGCGCAGAAAACCGTATATCATTTTTTCATGTTTTTGCGTAGCTTGGCCTCTCTAGTCAACGAAAATGTCGAAGGCGTCCATGAAAAACCTTCTTTTGTGAAGAAAAGTTAATCGGAACACATTGTAAATACGAATTTGAAGTTCGCGCCAAAATACTTTTTGAAGTTTTTCTGCATTTGGGGGCCTCGTCACTGTCATTTTTGGAGTTTTTCTGAATGTGGAGTTCGTGCCGTAACTATTTTTCATATTGTCTTACGGTCGCACCAACATTCTAGGAAAAAGTGCTAGATGACTGGTGAGAATTGGCGGCGGATCGTCATCTTTGATGCCTTCCAACCTCATTACCCAACGTTTTTGACGCGCCAAAGTTTACCAGTGTGGTCTACCGGGCTCAATCATGAAATTGAGCCTGAAAAATGAAAATTGATTTCCAGCGCGAGCGATGCCTTTAAGGGGTTTTCGGAAGTAGTTTTAAAGAAAAGGAAGAGGTCAGTTTGCCCCTACTTGACTTGATTATTTTTTAACGAGTGTGGCAGCCCTTCTCTTGCGGAAATCGCCCCTGCGACTCCGCGATAAGGCCATACCGGCTCCGCGAAAGGTACCAGAGCGGCTCCGCGAAAGTGCCGCTGCGGCACCGCGATGGGTGGCTGCGCCTTTACAAAAATAGGACCAACTGAGAGTAACTCATATAAAATTAATCGTGAGCCATACTACAACTGGGCGGGGCCTGCGAACAGAAATGTGCTCCTACGGTTGTTAGGTCCTTTATCTGATTAGGAAACTTTCTCAGAGTCCGCGGCTTACTCGTTTCGTGCCTCACGGTGTGTTTACTGTTTAACCGGAATTTAGATCAAAGATAATCATGTGAAAAAATATAACTAGAACGCACGTTTCCGAACAGCCTTGAAAACGTTGCTGAGAAACGGCTAAATATTCGGCATCTCTCCCCCTGCGGCCTTTTAAATTTCTTCTGAACTACGCGCTAATAACTCAAATACATTGAATGGGGTAGTTTTTCAAGCTTTCCACCAATACGACTCCTGAAAAAACCGCGGTTTGCTCAAACCACCTCCTCCCAAACTGTACGCCACCCCTTATTCCAAACACCGTCGACTCCGTCAATCCAGTTTATAGTCAGGCAGCGAATTCAACCGAAACGAATGTTCCCCACAACGTGTACATCCTCCTCCACCCTTTTAACTCAGAACTCCAACTTTCAACTTGGTAGCATGTTTCTCAGCGTAATTGTGAGCGTAATAGGAGATGGCGAAGTGCATATCCCCACAAACTGCCAGTGAAGTCCAACGTCCTCTACACGACGTATGAAAAATGTCTGAAAGAAATTGAACTCTGAACCCTTTGTGCCCTCTCCTGAAAACGTTTAGGGTGTTATTTCTTGTCCGGTGAACCCTACATTAATTGATCAAGCCTCAGCAAGGAGAGTGTGGTGAATTCGGTACTCTTCGAGACAAGAGGACCCACACGAGCATGACACTACAATACTAGCAATTGCTTTGACATGACCGCACAGCAGATAACATCAACTGGCTTGAAGTTTTGAAGTACGCATAGCCTGTCTCCCTACTTTCGAGCCAGTCGCTGCAAGGCTTATGGGATTTACCATGCGCGTCCTAATCGCGGCGTTTGTTATCTATTGCGCCCATTTCGCCGAATTTTGTCGAAAAGTGAGAGGAAAAACGGCAAACGACAATCGACGAAAATCGTCCAAAAACGGCCGGCAAACGGCAACCGGCAAACGGCAATTGCCGCACATCCCTGCTGCGGATCATTCAGCAGCCCGCACGCCTGTCGCGTGCGCCGATCGATCGCCACATTTGTCGTGGGTGCACACGGCGCAGCGCAGGCTGCTGAGGTTCACGCAGCCACCTGTTTCGTCATTACCCCAGCTATATACCAATTACATCCCGTTATTCGGGTGAGGTATGGATGCTTCGGTGAAGGTTTACCGAGCAGCCAAGTGAGAGCGGGACTTTGGTGGTGCAGTGCGATAAGGCACTTCCACGTAACGAATATGCTGGTTCAATCTCGCCCATGAGCCAAGCGCTGTGCGATCAACTCAGTGCTTTGTGTTAATAAATTTAGCGTCAAAGGCACACGCGAAAAAACGAGTCTATTTTTTTTTGTTTTTCAATGAAGTCTCCCCATTCGCTAGAATACAATTGAGAAAGATACATGCAAAGATGTACATAACGTCGGCATGAATCCTAATGAGACTTTGGGTTCCCCACTAAATTTGGCGTAAACTCGTTGTCGTACGCTATAGCGTAGGTGCAACGAGTAGGTGCACCAACCTTCAATGGGGAACGCAAAGTCTCATTAGGATTTATGCCGATGATATTAGGCCGTCGTACTGTATTCGGACGTGCACCTGTAGTGTTTCGAAAACAAGGTACTGTTGTTCTCGTAGCCAAAATCCGGTTCGCAATTACGGACTACGGCTGTTGCATCACGCAACAAGATGATAATCGTGGTGGGAGAAAGGTGAATGTGCCGGTACAAAGTGGTCCCACCTCATCATCCTATCATCCTATTGCGTGACGCAACAGCCGTTATCCGCAAGTGCGGGCCGGAACTTCGCCCTGAGTACCACAGTGTTGCCACACTCAGAAGAATAAAAACAAGCTGGTTGTAACATAAAAGGCCGACAACAAGTGACTTGTAACATATCTAACCCGATGTAAGTTACTTGCGACTTATCTCAGGTCACTTAAGTTACATGTAACATATATACGGGATACCGCGTCCGATATGTTACATGTGACCTAAGTGGGACAGGATAAGTCAAAAGTAACTTGAATCGGACAATAGGCATTTTTAAGGGGAGTGTACGACGCACTCTCGGGGTCAGCCTTCGGACTGGCTCTGCTGGCGATTACATTACTCAAGCTCGAGGTACTTGGCCTTCACTAACAGGGAAGGCCCCTCACAGCATTTTTCGCGAGGCGCGTGGTCTTGGACGCGTTCGGAAGCGTCCTCCGCGTCGTGTGTCGTCTCTTCGACACCCACTCAGGAATTTGTGGCAAGGTAACATGCGAGTTAACGACTCCAAACATGTTACCTGTGACATTTCTTTCACAAGTTTAATTTACGTGTAACTTTCAACATTGCATGTATGTTGCGCGGCATGAGTTGCCTAACATGTGACATAAAATACTCGCGTGTAACTTAAACTTAATATTTTAGTGCACATGTAACCTACTATAGGCTGTCGAAAGTTGCGTGTAATTAGACTAATGACGGGTGTGTTACATGAGAGTTTGCGAGTAAAATGTTTATTGTAGGATTGGAATGTGAGGCGACAGCCCGTCAAATTTTCGGCAAAATTTAGGTTTGGGGGTAATCGTTGGTGTAAAAGAAGTTGGGGGGGGGGGGAAGCACTCAAGATTTATCCATTATAAAATTGAAAATTTCTGATATCAGATGCGTGATAGCGTTACCAGTCATTGTTTCCAAAGAAACTTCATGTAAATATATAATTTCTTCAAGCGGTATCATTTATTCTTCACTTGATCTCTCTGTGCCCCCACAACAAGAGCGGTAGATTTCGAATGGGTGAGTGATGTTCTTCTCCGAGCGGTTGTTCGAATGTGGCTAACAGAGATTTCGGCAATGTGCCTTCAGCGGGTGACGGTAGTAGTCGTGGTGGGACCTCCTACCGCTCGACTGCGACGCGTGTTCGGCAAACGCAGTTTCAGTCATTTAGCGACTATTTGACCGGCTTTTCCTCGGGCTTTCATATCTGAATAACGAGTAGTGTTGTTTTACCGCTCTTCAATGGGATCAGCAGGCAACTTTTTCGCTCGTATTTGCCAGAAGTTCTTGAACGTGGTTCTGATGAAGTATACGCTCCGTAATCAACCTTCAACATTGAGGCTTGAAGAAAATCATAGCATAGTCAGATTTCAAAAACTAATCAATACAATGCCAGTT